>NBIL01129413.1:0-27476 GCA_002752925.1 Viola pubescens var. scabriuscula | reverse complement strand
TATATATATATATATATATATATATATATATATATATACTCCATTTGAGTTGCTGAGTATTTCTGTTTCTTTTGCCCCTCTTGACTCGTCACCCTTTGAATCTGCTTGTTACCCCTGGATATAATTTGCTTTGTCGCTAATTTTTTTTAGCAGTGTCTGATTTGTGCATAATACTGTTTTGTTGATTGTGTTTCCTTTTTCTTTTTCTGGAAAATGCCCACCTGATGAATGTTTAATTGTGTAGCTTATTGTTTCTAAGTGTCATTTTTACTAACAATGTGATGTGTGCAACTTCTCATTTCAATTTTTTACTCCCTCCAGCTCATTCTTAGTGTTCTTCTTTTCACGCAGATTAAGAAATTTGTGCTTACAAAGGTTAAGAAAGTGTGAGAATTGTGTTTCTACTAATTCCCTTAAACATTGAATAGTGAAGTTAACCATTTTTTGTTAATTGAAGTTCTAGTTAAAATGAGTTACCTCTTTAACTAATCAGATACTGATCATAGGTTTGAATTATGTCTTGCGTAAAATTGACTTTTTTTTCCAAAAAGAAAAAAGAAAAGACTATTTTCCCCCCCTAACTAGTCCTATAGAAAGAAGGAATTTTCCTTCATTTTTTTTCCCTTCTTGTTGGAGTGTTTTAATGTGAGTACTTGGTATCGCTTGTGTTACTTTAGATTATAAACAAAACTTGTCATCTTTGATTATATGGGTCAATATACATGTACTTATATTTTAGTTAATAAAGTATTTTTATTTATTTTGAGACACTTATATTAGTTTTATTTCAATTAAGATTTATCGAGTTAAATCGATTTTACTAATCTTTTTGACAATTTGAACTAGAAATGAATAATTGGTATTTAGAGGGTTAGTACTTGAAACTGTAAAGTGGAAAGTTGTCTGGGACTTATTTTGGGATAGGAAAAAAAGGAATAGATGGGCACTTAGGCAGCTTTTGGTAGGAGTAGGAGGTACACTGATGAGTTGAGACAGTACAAGTGTACTTTCCCCTGTGAGGCAACACAAATTTAATTAATTTTCTATCTCTGTTTCTCCAAGTTTTGTGCTCTTGCATCCTTCTACTTGTTTCCAAGCATCTTCAATCATTGTATTGTACTTGCCCCCTTGTGTCTTGGACCTCTTACCAAACAACCTAAAAGTAGGATAGAGGGAGTACTCTTTTAGCTCTAGTGAGATGTAGAGGAACTAGGAACTGATGTTTGTACACATACTGCATATAGAAATGCTAAAGCCGCCAGTTCATGTCAATGCTAGTATTGATTGCTAAGATGATCTGTATGCAGGTATTGCATGAAGTGGTACAAGATAGCATCTCACCGAGTTGACTCAGTCTGGTGGGATTCAGTGTTGGCCCCACTAAGGCAATTAGAAGCAGTAGAAACAGAAGGAGTGGTCCCTTTGGAAAAGCATCATACTGATGTCTCAAATAAGCAGGAGAATGTGGAACAGTCAAGAGTATCCAACTATTCAGAACGCAGCAATAGCCCAAGCCATGTTGACTTGCCTGGGAAGCCAGTCTCCTCTGGCAGGAACCCTCAGGCTGCTACCAGAAACTCTCTCGAAGATTTGGAATTAGCAACTAGGTCACTGACTGAGCCCCTTCCCACTAATCAACAGGTATAGAGATTGATATGGCCATGATGTCAAAATTTACTCAGCCATCACCTTTTTATAGAACCTATTTCTTTATGCAGGCCTATAAAAATCACTCTCTGTACACTATTGAAAGATGGCTTACAAAGTGTCAGACGCTTCATCCCAGGGGTCCTGTTCTGGGGTTTTGTTCTGGTCATCCTGTTTACCCCCGTGCTTGCGTCCAAACACTCAAAACCAAGGAAAGATGGCTTCGTGAAGGGATGCAGGTCAAAGCTAAAGAGCTTCCAGCAAAGGTCTGGTCTGGATAGATTAAATATATGGCTGCAGATCTTTTATTTACTAGCCCGTTCAGTTTTCGTATGTTGTTTAATGGATCATTATCACATTTTCTACAGGTTGTGGAGCAATCTGGAAAGCTGAAAAAAGTACAATTTTCAGAAGATGGTGAGGCTAACGCTAAAGGAATTATTGAACTTTACGGAAAGTGGCAGCTAGAACCCTTGGTTCTTCCCCGTGCAGTTAATGGGATTGTGCCAAAGGTCAATTCTTTTTGTCTCATTGAATGCAATTTCAATGACATAATTTCATAGTTCCAGGCTTGAGTTATTTTTTAATAACATGATCCACTTGTCTTACAAACAAGAATCCTCCTTCCTTGCCAACAACGAATTATTTTTGTCTATATTTTAAGTAGCATGCATTCTTCTTCTGCTTGTTAGCTTATTTAAAGTTAAACATGGTCCATGTCACTATAGTAGTCTCTTTCTTTACGATACGTATCAAATTATTGAGACCTAATATAAAATGAGAAGTTTAAAATCCTGTATACATTCTTCTACTTTTTGGAACAGCTTGAGGGTGCACAATACACCTTCATGCATAATTTGATTAGCAATGTGTGTGTGTGTGTGTGTGAAGTAAAGCTCTATTACTACTGACTGATGATTGACCTAAATTTTCAGAATGAACGTGGTCAAGTTGATGTGTGGTCTGAGAAGTGCTTGCCACCAGGAACTACTCATTTAAGATTTCCAAGGATATTTAATGTTGCGAAGAGGTTGGAAATTGATTATGCCCCTGCCATGGTTGGTTTTGAATTCAGAAATGGTCGTTCTTTTCCTGTCTATGAAGGTATCGTGGTGTGCTCAGAATTCAAGGATCTAATTTTAGAGGTAAAGTATCTTGGTAACTGCAGTATACTGGACATGTTGAGAAGTATGAAATTATAAATGTGAACTTGCAGGTGAATAAGTTCCACGATGGTGGAACTTAGTTCATGGCAGTCTTGAACTTTTCTGCTTTTACATTACCATTTAGTTTCTATGATGGTGTTTACATCTTTGTGCTTCTTTGTTTCTCAGAGAATTGTCAGTTGTTTTCAGGCATACGCAGAAGAAGAAGACAGAAGGGTGGCAGAAGAGAAGAGAAGGGACGAAGCACAAGCTCTCTCCAGGTGGTATCAACTTTTGTCATCAATTATAATGCGGCAAAGGTTGAGCAATCGTTACGGTGATGATTCTATGTTGCAAATCAAAGACAACAACCCAAGTCCAAGTAAAGAGAGAGATGTACATGGTTGTGGTCAAGAAAAGCAATCTTTGGGATGCCAAAAGGAGGAGACTGAGGATAATAAAATGTATGCTGAATCGGTGGGACAGGGGGATGATCATGAACATGTTTATATGGTAGAGGATCAGCTTTTTGACAAGGAGAGCTCAGTAAGAACGAAGCGATGTAGATGCGGGTTCTCAATCGAAGTGGAGGAATTGTAGGACGACCATTGATGAGCATGTTTATATGGTAGAGGATCGGATTTTTTTCTTTCTTTTGAAGTTTTGCACATATTTCATGTTAGAGGTAGCTTAGTTTGCTACTACTGTATTTAATTCTCATATATAGCAGCTGTAATGCATCCGCATCCAAAGCAGGGAAACGTGCATTATTTGCTTCTTAGTTGGCTTCTATTTTCTGGTAAACCTGTGCTCGGTTTGGTCTGAAACTGAAAGAAATGCTGTGTTTGCAGCACAAGCAACAACAAGGCTGTTAAAGCCTTTTATTTTTATACTATAACTTAACTCCAGATATTCTAAGTCGCGGGCTAAGTTGGCATTACCAACAAAAGTTAGGTGTCAAATTGATTTTTGTCCGATATAAGGCTGATCTTCAAAACCGACTTGATGCCATGAAATAAAACCCAAACGCTTTTAACCAATGTTATCGATCTCATGTCAGGCCGGTACCTCTCATCCCAATAGAAAAAACAAAATAGAAAATATATTCTACCATGCTGTTTTCTATCTCGATCCATATTAATTATACCGGTCTTAATCATACCAGTCAAATACCTATAGGTATAAACGGTACGTCCTATCCTATTCTTAAAAATATATCATAGTACATTGAAAACTTATAAATGTGCATATAATTGTATATATAAATATATATAAAAAAATTAATAATTGTGAGATGACAACTGAGAACAGATTCGCAACTTTGTATTTAACCTCTTTTCTCTTTTTTCTGGTTGAACAAACGGTTCAGTTCAAAACTTGGAAGAAAAAAAAAACCAAAACCCTCGTACCGCCACTGCCCCCGCCGCCAACCAAAACCCTCATACCGACAAAGTCGACCACACACCTCCAGTTTCCTGCAATGTCTAAGGAAGCGGAATCCGTATCCACTGTAGCCATCGGAGGCAAGGGCTCCGCTCTCTCCTCCTCTTCTGTCCATTCCATCGCCTCTCGACGCTTGAAGCCTCGGTTAGATTCCTCAGCACTAAACAAACTCTCCGATCAAACTCCTTCTCTATCTCAATGCTCCCTTCTCTCTGAGGCGGTCGCCTTGACCAATCTCGAATCCCGCGCCTCCCTTACTGTCATCCTCAACAATCTCCTCCATTACTCATCCCCTCCTTCCGTTCGTAAACTTCTTCCAACATTCATCGCTGAGACGCTTGCTTCGGACGGTGAAGTGGGAAATGTCGAGGTTGAGGTTACAGCAGAGGAGAAGTCTCTGATTGAGAGGTCTTGCGCAGAGTTGTACGGTATTTGCGCACTTTTGGACCACGAGGCCTCTGGTTTGGCTGTTGTGGCAGATGCAGTGGGGGCGTTGTCTTGTGAGGCGCTGAAGGCAGACGACAAGGCCTTTCATGCAGTAGATACAGGAGATGGATATGTGGATAAAGAAGCAGTTGGGGTTGCAAGTGACGTGAGGGTTTTGTTAACCGGTTATGAGGCTGTAGTGGGTAAAGTGGAGAATGATTCCGTTTCAAAGATTCCAAAAATTAATGGGAGGTTGAGGAAAATGGTAAAAGCAATCCATGGTATGATGCGTGTTGAGTTGAATTCTGGGGCCAAAGGGCCAAGAAGCGATGGAGAAGAGGCGGTGGGTTCTGAATTGTCAAGGGTGGCGGTGACATTGTGGAATTTAGGGGGTAGTAGTTTGAGTCGAGCAGAGATGAATTTAAACGTGATTGGGAATGAAGGATGGCTAAAAGATGAATTGAAGAAATTGTTTGAAACAAAATGTGTCAAGCTGGAGAAGTTGGGGGATGTGTATAAGTTGGCATCGGGGTTGCTTGTGGATGAGGAGTATGTGAAGTTTGTGCATGAGGTGTATAGATTGTTAGGTATGGTGATTAGAATTGTCGCTTGGGAGGGGATTACTGCATTCTTTACTCTTGAGGGCTGGGATTGGACCATTGCTGATGTCAATCCCATTACTGATATAGTGGACAAGAAGGGCAAGAAGGACAATAAGGGCAACAAAAAGAAGAAAAAGACGGTGCGAGGGAAAGGGAATGGTTTGCTTGTTCAGTTTATTAAGGATGCATTGAAGAGGGACGGAGAGCAAGGGAGTTCTGCTGATAATTTGGAGGTGTTGGAAAGATATGTTGATTATCTTTTGGTTTGTTTTGATCCTAAGGGTCTGGAGTTTAATGGATTGGTAGAGAAAGTGAAGGAGATTGTAGAAAGCAATGAAAGTAGGAGACTTCCAAAGCTTCCTAAGGTAATAAAAGTAAATTGTGTGTTTTGCAATGTGATGGTGACAACATACCAGAATTCCTTTTCCTCTGTTTCCATTATAAACCACTTCCTCATACCCCTTGGAATAGCTATTGCTCTTTAATTTTTACTCTCTCATCTTAGTTTGAACCACCTCTTATAAGACTTCATGCTTACTCAAATCATCAAATTTTGAAATTTTAATAAAGCATTAACGACCACTCTCTTAATGTTAAGGTGAATGTATCGCATTACCCACGCACATTAGGAGGTCGAAAGTATTTTCATTAGAGTCTATGTCATTAGTATTGTAGGATTATATGTGTTGCGCCATCATGACCATGATAGAAATGGTTCTGTGCCTGTATCTGGCAAGTTGAGGTCACTTTTATTTTTATGCAATTATATATGTACTTTGTTTTCTGTTATTTTACTGTTTTAGATTTGTCATTACTACTGGTTAGTTTGTTTGGAATCTGGATTTATTTCTTGCGTATTGTTAACTTATCAGGGAACTCGTGATTTTGCAAATGAGCAAATGGTAATAAGAGAAAGAGCATTCTCAATCATAACAGACGTTTTCAAGAGGCATGGCGCCACAGCCCTTGATACTCCTGCATTTGAATTGCGAGAGACTCTAATGGGTAAATATGGGGAGGATTCTAAATTGATTTATGATCTTGCTGACCAGGTAATTATAGGATTCTTTCTTCATTCTAAAGAAGTTGTGTATTTGTCATTGTGTTTGCTATACCCTTGTTGTGTGTATCCTTTATAGTACATCTGAATGAACAGGAATTGAACTGAAAATGGTTGAGGTTTGACTTTACACGCTATATATATCTTGACCCTGTATGGTTCTTACGAGCTAAAAGTCAAATTGTCTGTTCTCCGTTGTTATCATTTACAAGTGGACCCCATGGTTTTGACAGTCAAATGTGTTTTCTAGTTTGTTCTGGTTTTTGGTGTGTAAGGATTTATTTGAAATTAATGAGACTACAGTCTGGCCTTCTTCTTTTTTGCCTTTGGGCGCAGTACTTTTTTAAGGTTTTGTTTTATTTAGCATCCTCATGACATTGGACGTTGCTATTATCTTGCGGATGCTACTATTTGGTTTGTTCTTGTGTATAAACTTTTATTTAATATGATTCTGTGAGTTAGTTATTTAATGGCTGATCCTTTCTTTCGTTTTTTTATTGCATCATTGGACACTGGTATTATTTTGATGGTGTGTTTTTGGATTTTCGATGTATAGACTTTTAGTTAAGTTCTGGTTTTTGGTGTGTAAGGATTTAAATGAAGTTAAGAGTAATTGGAATGTATGAAACTACAGTCTGGCCTTTTTGGATTTTCGATGTATTGACTTTTAGTTAAGTTCTGGTTTTTGGTGTGTAAGGATTTAAATGATGTTAAGAGTAATTGGAATGTATGAGACTACAGTCTGGCCTTTTTTTGGCCTTTGAACACGGTACTTTTTTAAGGTTTTGTTTTATTTTGTTTTGATATTTAGCATCCTCGTGGCATTCGACGCCACTACTATCTTGCAGCTGATCCTTCCTTTTATTTTTTTATTGCATCATTGGACACCGGTATTATTTTAATAGTGTGTTTCTGGATTTTCGATGTATAGACTTTTAGTTCACTTGATCCGAGTGAGAGTTAGTTAATTAATGGTTAATTTGTTGAACTTGTAACAGGGTGGAGAGCTTTGTTCATTACGGTATGACTTAACCGTGCCATTTGCTAGGTACGTGGCAATGAATGGTGTCTCATCCTTTAAAAGATATCAAGTAGCTAAGGTCTACAGACGCGATAACCCATCTAAGGGAAGGTATCGTGAATTTTATCAATGTGACTTTGATATTGCCGGCCAGTATGAAGAAATGGGGCCAGACTTTGAGATAGTTAAGGTATTGACAGAGTTGCTTGATGAACTTGACATTGGAGATTATGAGGTAAGCTGATTCAAATCATTCATGTGTATTCCTTGGTTTATAATCTGTATAGAGATCCAAACCTGATGGTTTTTTCTTCTAAATGTATTGAACTTTGAATTTCATAACTAGTTTGAAGTGTTGGCTGAAGTGGTGTTTTAAATTCATTTTCTTAACAGGTCAAGTTGAACCATCGAAAGTTGCTGGATGGTATGCTAGAAATATGTGGAGTGCCACCTGAAAAATTCCGAACTGTCTGTTCGAGTATTGACAAACTGGACAAGCAATCATTTGAGCAAATTAAAACAGAGATGGTAAGAGAATGTTCAGATCGTGTTTGTTTATGTTTGTGATCTAATTTTGCTGCTACAATGGTAGCTTACATGGAAATTTGATCTGACAAGGAGCTCAATTGTTTGGCAGTCTAAATGTTGGTATTGAGTTAATTGGTTGTTTGGCAGTCTAAATGTTGGTATTGAGTTAATTGGGTAATCATACCTGATTGTGTTAATGGGTTGGTATATTCCTTTGTTTCCATAAATTAATTAGTATTCCTATGTGGACAGTGGATTTTAATCATCAACTTATCTTATTTCGTGTTTGATAATTGTTTAGCATGTTTGAATTTTCCTTGCCATATTTTTTGTGAATTTCTTTCTGGTTTTGAGTGAAAGATCTTGATCTGTACCTTTATTTCTAGATAACTATTCTTTTAATTTGAGTTCTTTTTTGCCCTTGTGTGATTTGGTCTCCTAACCTTGGCTTATTATGTTTACATCACATTAATTTGTCTGTGCGCTAAAATCTAGAACTGATTCTATGTTAGATCTGGTTCGGTTTGCCTTGGTTCATTAAGATTTTCTTTTAATGTGTGTTAGGTCGATGAGAAGGGATTGGCTGTTGAGACAGCAGACAAAATTGGTACTTTTGTGAAGGAAAGGGGACAGCCCAAGCAATTATTAGCAAAGCTTAGACAGGAAGGCAGTGAATTCTTGACAAATGCGTCTTCTAAACGTGCATTAGATGAGTTGGACATTTTGTTTGAAGCCCTTGAGAAGTCCAAGTGTATCGACAAAGTAGTTTTTGATTTGAGTCTCGCCAGAGGGCTTGATTATTACACTGGTGTTATTTTTGAAGCTGTTTTTAAGGGTGCTACACAGGTAACATCCATAGGCCAACAAGACTCTTGTTTGTCTTTAATCTTTTGCTTTTTTTAAAACAAATAACAAATTCTCAATTCTCAAATAATTGTATAGATATTATTCATTGTTTACCATGTTTAGGTTTACTGGATGAATTATTCTTAGTACTAATCATATTCTCTTATCATCCTTCGTATGCCAAAACATGCTGATCTGTACAAGCACAGGAGTATTTCTCTAAGTATTTTTATTCTAGTCAATAATGCTTGTGCCTTTGCGCAACAGGTTGGTTCTATTGCTGCTGGTGGGCGTTATGATGAGCTTATAGGAATTTTTGGTTCCAAGAAGGTTCCAGCTGTTGGGGTCAGTCTTGGAATTGAGCGGGTATTTACCATAATGGAGCAGTTGCAGAAGGAGCGGAATGAGGTGAGAACATCTCATGTGGTTTCTATGTTTCTGAACTTCAGATAACTTACTTACCTTTCAGTAGTCGTTTGGTGGCATCTAAAGTGATGCCCTATTTCTTTGTCACTTCGTTTCTTCTGTTTATTTTTTTTGATCAAGTCGTTTCTTCTGTTTATGCTCTCAAACTAAATTTGTCCTCCGCATCTAATTGGGAGACTGATTTTGTTTGATCTGAAATTCTTGAAAAAAAACTTGTATGCGATTATTTTCTAACTAGGACTCTATGGTGTGAATTTCCACCTTCATTTTGTCTCATCAGAAGCAACAATTGTTTCTTTGTTGTTGGCAGACAACCAGGCCAACTGAAACCCAGGTACTGCTGTGCGTTATGGGGGATGCCACGGGGGATAAAAGTAAATTAAATGTAGCAGCAGAGCTGGTCAACAAGTTGTGGGAGGTGAAATTGAGAGCAGAGTATGTTGTCGCTAAAAGATCTGATAAGTTCATTACTCGTGCTAGAGATTCAAGAATCCCTTGGATGATCGTGGTAGGCGATAAGGAGCTGGAGAATGGAGTTGCGAAAATGAAGAATCGTGAGACAAACGTTGAGGAAGAGGTCTCCTTAAGTACATTGGCTGAGGATGTTAAGAAACGACTGAGCTCATGAAGACAACGGCGGATTCTGGGCCAAAGTTTGATTGTTCTTCCGCCCTAACTTTCACAAAAATCGACCATTTTTTGCTAATCTCTTGTGGTACTACTGGTCTCACCTCTTAGATGCTTATTACAGGTTTACTGGATACAGCTTTCCCGTGTAAGATTTTTCACGGTAGCTTTTTTTTTCCTCTTCATTTCCATGTGATAGTAAAAGTGACTTGTCGTTGGTACCAAAAACTGTTCATCTTTTCTTTGTAGATGCTTGCTTAAGCATGTTTCTTCTGATAAAAAAAAAAAGTTTAAGCATGTTTCTCTTGGGGAACAAGTTTGTTTTCCCTTACCAAAGTTGCTCGTATGTTATTGTTATCCTCATCGAGACTGGACAACAAAATTTTAATTTTTGATGTTTCATCTTTTACAATTCATTGCATTGTTAACTCGAAACCAAACATTCCGTACGACCCATGTACGATGAGGTTCTTGCCAGTCTTGACTGAGACAGCTTAGTCATCTTTCTAAAACCACATGAACCACCAACCAAAGCTCCAAAACTAGGACTGGATTTAGAAATCTGGGCAAGGGCAACACATGGAGTTAAGAGTCGAATAGTTGGAATCCGAACTAAATAACACAAGCAACGGGCATGGGGTTACCAGTGCACAAATCATTCTCTACAAAAGCTACAACAATACACCAGTAGACGCCTCAACCACAACAACACCCACAATCATCCACTTGTACAGGTTACGCGAAGACACAACACCTACAATCATACGCGAAGACACACATGTTAAGCAACTAAGCAGAAGACACACGACCACCACTTCTGAGTCCTACAAACACGGAAACGGTAACAAGACACCACCAACTACTACTGTCATTACTGGAAGCAGCTAGGCCTCTTCTCTAGTTTTGGACACTCACTTCAGTCATGGCTGCTGTCTTCACCTTTGGGGGTCGACCCCTTGGCCTCCTGCTACCAGCTGCCATCGCCACTGCTGTGTTTGCACTAGGCTCAGTCATTCCTCCACTGGGGCGTGCCATCTTGCGTGGCCTGCCTCTTGGCTTTCCACTCCCTGTGGGTGAAAGTTTTGGCTTCACTGGCTTCGGAGGTGCATTTGGGTCCTTTGGTGGACGACCCCTTGGCCTGGAAGGGGACAACGCCATGCCTGGGGACAACGGATCCTTAGGCTTAGGAGGCCTGCCGCGCCCTCGTCTTGGAGGTGCATTGGGATCTGGCTTCATGTAGTTGTTTTTCCAGAAGACCAAGTCTCCAGTATCCTTCATTCTGTTGAGGTGGTGAGCGAGCAGCGCTGTGTGGCCAGCAGGCACATCTCCGTATTTCGATTCGATGAACTTTGATAGTGATGTTTTATTTGAGCCATTTGGCTCATTCAGTGCTGCAATTGCTGACAAAATCATCTATGAACAACACAAAACATGAAGCAAAATCAGATCATTGACCCACCCTTTTCAAACAACACCCAGAAACATGTGCAACAGGACTCATTCATTTAGCTGGAATTTGCCAAATCAGGCCTTATTCTCAAAGCAGAAACGATAAAAGGTTCTTGACACTGGGATTACAAGCTCAGTGTTCCTATCCTTTGCGGTGCATTTAACTCATCGGGCACTAAACTTTCTTGGAAAATAGAGATATCGACACGCAGCTGGAAAAATAGGTTTTCCTTTGGATTCAAAATTCTCTTTTTCTAAGAAGAATTAAAGCACCATGTAGCACAAATGCACTGGACATTCAAAGACAAGAATTAAGGGTTCATGAAATTGTGATAAGTCATATCAGAATTTCACAGGATGAAGAGACAATTGCTATTTATTAAAGGCAAAATGCTGTAAATCTAAGAACTATTACACATATGGAGCACAAGCACAGTCAAGCTTACAAATTCTCCCTTAGCAAATATACCAAACGAAAAACAAGAAATTGCAACACAATTTAAGGAAAACAACAACTAGGGTTTCAGGAAAGTACAGAAAAGTAAAAATAGCACAATCTACAGATTTGCAATTGCAAGTAGACCAATCCAAATGAATACCAATTTCCCTCTCAAAAAATAAACAAAAAAGGAAGGAGAAAATAGATTAGTTTTTGTTGTTATTATTATTTTATTTCCATAACCAAATGTGAAATGAGAATTTGATGAAACTGGGTCCTTTTAATCTGCAGATTTGGACAGGAAACCATGAATAACTTAAGTACTCAAGCTCAATTTTGATAAACAGATGAGTGAAATCAGAAATTTACATCTAAAAAAGAGGCCCTTGACCCTCAAAACCCTTAAAAACAAAAATAACAAACAAAAATCAATCAAAATTGAGAATTAATCAGGCAAAAAATATTAGAGAAAATTGGATAATTAAAAGAAGGGATTTTTTTATAAAAAAAATATTATTATTATTGTTGTGATGATTTTATTTGTGAAAAAAAGAAGGAAGGAAGTGAGTAGTGGTACCTCAGGGTAAGGAGGGAGTGATGGAGGCCTATTAACCTCTTCAGCTGCCATTAATTTTTCTTCCTCCACAAAACAGAAAACAGAAAACAGAAAATAGAAAATAGAAAACAGAGAGATAGAGGAAGTGGAAAACACACACTTATATGCTTTTCTTTCAAAAATCAAAACACAACTTGTTCCTTCTCTTTCACAGCTCCAAGGAATACCATACCAGTAGTACTAATCTGTTCCTTCCTTGATCTACTTCACCAAAAGGCAACACTGCCACTGGTTTACATCTTCTTCTTCTTTTTCTTTTCCTTTTCTTCCCTTTTTTTAAAGAAAATATATTTTTTTTCATTTAAAAAAAATATTTTTTGGGACCAGATGGACGGCTAGGAGTTGTTCACTGGATGATGATCTGAAGGCAGAGCTTCTGTGATTATTGTGTCACTTTAGCCTGATGACCTGGCGATGTACTCTTCTTCTCTCTCTCTTTTTTTTTTGTGCAAGAAAATTACAAGTTCATCCATTTTGTTTCAGAACAGAACAAGATGAGCTTCTCTTTTGTTTATCAATTTCATCCTCATCATCTTGGGTTACTAAGATAATCTCTCTTTTTTATCCTTAAAAAAATTAAAAGAACAAAAATGGTCCCCTGCAGCCACTTGAAAGAAAAAAACCCATCAGAATTTGGCATTTGTTTAGTACTATTATTTTTTATTTTATTTTTTTAACGACTTTAAACGATACTTTCTCACTCAAATTCGCACCGTTTTGTATATCTAAACCCTTCAAGTATGTTCCATTTTCTATGTACACCTATATCATTCTCTCTCTTTTTCCATTTAAATTTATAGGTTATCTTTAATTAAAAATATATAAGGAGAGTAATTTGGTAATTTATATCTATATCTTGTGGAGTCCGAAAAAAGAAAACCGTAATAGCTAGAATTTTGATTTATAATTATATTATTGATGTTTAGATTTATAATCATTTTAGGTCAATTTATTCTTTAAGGATGCTACAATATTTCCCATATATGAGTGCCGAATTTATATTACGAGCGTTAGGTCATTTTTAAGAAAATAGGTAAAAAATAACATTAAGTCCGGATGATGTAAAATAATTAATCTAGTCCCGTGTGTGTGTTTTTCAACAGGAAAAGAAGCGGAGGTTTTGGTGCCCAACTCAAACAGTTCAGGAGTTTGGTCAGTTCAGTTCAGCTAATCAGCTGCTTCAATCAATCTATTGACAATTCTTTTTAAGATATCGAAACCCCATCAATCATCCATCGTTATCATCATCATCATCATCCTCCTCCTCAAATCTTAGTTGCAATGGCTGTTTCTTTCTCTAACCATTCTATATTGCCTCCACCCTACATTCCCTCTTCCTTCTCTGCAAAACCCTCCAAAACCCCATCTTTAGCCTTTTCCCTCAGCCGGAAACCTTTTCTCAGCAAACCCATCACAGCGCATCCTCTCTCCACTTCATCTCAAATCGCCAACACCAACTGTTACTCCATAAAACGGTCTTTCAAGGGTTGTTTAGCTGCCCAAGGCTCTTCTCCTCCCACTGTATGTTCTTGTTTTACTTACTTACTTTTTTATTTGAACTGATTGAATACTCTAGATTATACTTTTGCATTCTCTATACTTTTTCCTTTGTTGTGTTGAGAAAAGAGTAAGCTTGTTGGGCAATTTGAACTTTAGTATGTGATGTATATCCATTATTATACTGTGCAACGCATTCACTTTTAGAATAATGAAGCAGTGGTTAGCTTCGATGGCAATTCTGTGCTGAGTTGTGAATCAGTATTGGTGGCTTATTTGAGCATTTGGGATTTTTTCTTGCAAATTTATAACTTAGTAGGGTCAATACAAGTCTATTGGGATGATTAATGCAGAATTCAGATGGTGTGTGTTGTAAATCTAATTAATAAAGAGATTTGTTTAATGTTGGAGCCCAACTTGCTTGAGATAGAAGATTGTTATATGTGTTCAAGCAGCTGTAATATGCTGGATTTTATGAGACCGAAGGTGAGGACAAAAGAAGCGCTTGAAACTTTAGTTGTTCAGTTGCCTGGTGTAGAAATGACGGGGGACGTTTTTGGTAAATAGCTTCATATTTCAAGTAGTTCTTGGTTTCTCCTATGTTTATGATGACTTTCATTATTTAGGATAAAATGATTGTATGAAGGGATTTAAATTCATTTTCGTGGTATCTAGATATGTGTGCCTTTTAGAGAATTCCAAAATTGTATTCGTCTAATGTTGATATGTGGGTAGTGAATCACAGCTTTCAAGAGTTAAACCTAAACTGTTAACTTTTTAAAACTTTGAGATTGCTACTGGATAGGTAACCTACCACTGTAGAATTGGATTGGTGTCCATGTGCTGGCCTCTTTACAGCAAGTTTCAAAGTATACCAAAACTGATACGAGCTGAATGCTTCAGAAGATAAGTTGAGTTGGGAGGATATAACTTAGAATCATAATTTTGAGACTAGCTTTTGTTTTAAGTAACATGTTATCTTTTGCCTATTTTTTGTACAAGTTGTGACAAGTTATAATATATTTCAACGCCGTGAGGCTAAATCTCCATAATGTACTTCATAATGCTGATGAATGACGTTTTTCATGCGAGTTATGGGATGCGGTGGACTATTTGTATGGCAGATCCAAGAAGATTTTAGACTTTGTGGCAACAATGATAGCTTAAAAAATGGCTTCTGAAATTAGTAACTCTTTGTCACTATGTTAAGTTAAACTAGCAATTCATGTTCATACATGGTTGTATTATATACATAATTCCTTTATTTCTCTTGAAAAATGTTATTCTGTATCCTTACTCATTTTTGGTTTCTATACTATCTTTCTTATTTAGACAAATGCCAAAGGTAACCGACAGAATGATGCGGAGGCTTTGATAAATGAAACAGATCAAGACAGTGTACCAGGCCTGAAGAACCTTATTAAAATTTATGTGAAAGCTATTCTTGATGGGGATGAGAAGTCTGCATCTGATGTTGAGGCTTTGATAGACAACATCGAAATTGGGAATAAAAAATTAATCGAGAAAGTATCATCGTTGTCAGAAGAGATAACCTCTGGCAAGGAGAAATATATCCGCTTGCAAGCAGATTTTGATAATTTTAGGAAAAGATCAGAGAAAGAGAGGATTAACATTAGAAATGATGCCCAGGGGGAAGTAATTGAGACCCTTTTGCCTATGGTTGATAGCTTTGAGAGAGCCAAACAACAAGTTAAACCTGAAACAGAAATGGAAAAGAAGATTGATACAAGTTACCAGGGTATTTACAAGCAATTTGTGGAAATTATGAGGAGTTTGAAGGTGGCTACTGTACCAACAGTTGGAAAGCCTTTTGATCCCTCGGTAAGTGAGCATCTATAGAGGGTAATTTATTGTGCTTAGTATTATAATGGCTTTATGACATAAGATATAGAGCAGACGTATAGTTAAAGAGATTTATTGTCTTGTGCACTTTTGTTTTGTCTTAAAACCTATATATAGTTTCGATACCACTAACAGTGTGGCGCAACGAAACACTTTTTTTTTTTTTTAGTTTACAAGGATTTGAACCCCTGATATTAAAGAGGTCTCTCTAACTCCTTACCACTAGCCAACCTCAGTGGCTTAATGAAACACTCTTTGTTCTTATTATATGAAATCACAACTTGAAAGAAATAGTGATAATTGGCAATTTTGGTATAGAGGTGGGAATGACTTGGACATATGGGAAAGCTTTTGAATTTAGTGGTTTTGGTTTGCCAATCCTCTACAATACTGCTCTCAAAGCCAAATAATAAAAATAAAGATCATCACATCTAGTGAGGAATTAATTCTGCTTGTAACCATCACCAGATTACAAATATGTGATACATGCACATGCTTGCTACTATATTGCCCATCTGAAGTAATACAATATTGCTTAGAAATGTGAGTCATTAAAAGATTATCTGTCCCATTTAAGTTGTGTTTTTTTTACTAATAGGGTGGGGTAGGTCCACCATGGAAGAAATTTGAGAATTGGTTAGATCCTTTCAAATGGATTTGTGATTGGGTTGGACAGGTTCAGGTGTCACCTCTTTTGAACCTGCCTTGTTGAAAGTTGGGTTAGGGTCGGGTTTTCTTTACGATGTGTTTTGGGATAAATGAAGCTTTACAAGTGGCTTCATATTAATTGATTTATCATTTTGCTTTGGGATACATGAAGCTTGACAAGTGGCTTGATATATTAAGCTTTCTCAAAGTTTCTAAAGATTGACATTAAATTTGTATTCAATGCACAAATGTATGTTTTTGTTACAAGACTTGGTAGTTTCAGTGGAATTGAGTTTAACATACAGCTTCAAAGGTAAGGTAAAATGGTGCTTGTGATCAAGATTTCAAATGATTGCAATGTGCACAAGAAGTGTCATCCAACTTGTATTATCTGCCTGTTGTTTTATTCCTTACTAATTGAGACAATCTTCTCTATTTTGTTTTTGTAGTTTCATGAGGCCATTGCTCGTGAAGCATCTGAAGTTTATGAGGAAGGTATTATAATTCAAGAATTTCGGCGTGGATTTCTTCTTGGAAACCGGCTTATAAGACCTGCTATGGTTAAGGTTTCCTCGGGGCCTGGCACTAAGAAAGCCGCTGCTGGGAAGCCTGCAGCAGCTGCTGGATTGGATGAAAGATAGGTTAGTTTTCAAAGAAGCATACTTATAATTTGATCCACCATCTTGGAGGTGATCAGCATTCAGAGATTTTTAAGAGGCAAATGTATTTCTTTTGACAGAGAAAAATTGTTGTCCTTTGATGTCTAGGACCAAGACCTTCAGCAATGATAGGGCTGTATTTCCAAAAATCATGGAAAATAGTAACATGCATGATTTTTATTGCAAGCTAGTTGCAATAAGATTTTTTATTAGAAACATTCTTGTCTGGTCCATACTTTAGTTTAGCATGCTGTTGAGCTAACCAACTGGGCAGGGTTAAAAATCTGGTATGAAGGATGGAAATCTCAGAAGTAATACAGTTTACTATTTTAGAGAGGATTAAATGAAAACATGTAAGCATCTGCAATCATGTAACTTTTTGATGTTAAAGTGGTGTTCTTGAAAACTACAGATATCATCTTGTGCTGATTTTGGGTCCTTATTGAGCAATGTTTGGTGGTAGCAAATTATTAACTAAGAAAGAGATGATCAATTGTAGAATGGTGATTAGCAAGGAATAATTGAGGAATACTTATTAGCTATCATATTCTGATGGCTCATCTCTGTTAATGCCTTCTTTTCGTATCTGCAATCTCTGCTTTGTAGGCACTTCCTCATCTTGTGATCCAATTCAGTGCACATCATCAAAATTATTAATTGCTCAAACATTTTCCTCATGCATCTCTTTTTTCCATTGATGGAGAGAATATTGAGAACAATTTTCTTTGTTTCCATCTTGTGTCGTCTCGTATGGATTCGTAGATTTCAATACCATTAATGGATTGTGTTATGATCTTGTGTTGTCTCGTATGGATTCGTAAATTTAAGAGTCGATAGAAGGCATCGAGTATTACCGTCATTTATTTGGTAAATTTAGAGATGACAATGGGTAGGGTATCCTTTTCATCGAAATTTTCTTTTACATACTAGTGCACATATTATTGCCTAAAAAATCACCATAAGTAAAATATCAAATAAAGTAATAAACAGTTAAGTATACATCCATTATATCAAAGTAGTTTAAGGTTCAAACTTGTAAGAGGCTATGTAGTATGTATACCAGAAAGTTCTTTCATCCAAAAATCAGCCACTCGTGGAATTCAACATTCAGAATTCCACATGAATTGCTTTAGCTTGATAACAAAACCCGCAATAACTTATCCGAATGAGCGATTCAGATATTTTTACACCACAATTTATATAAACAGTGTGCATAAGAAACAAGCAAACAAATTTATTTACGAAAGCAGCTTCATGCCAATCATATACACATTTCAAACTTCGTTTTCATTTGAGGATCTATCGACGGGGCTGATTTCTGATGCATTTGCCATCTGTCTAGCAGACCACGATAATGAACAATTCAAGTTGTTCAGCTCCTCATCCTGCATTGTACATAATGGAAACATCATAAGTTTTGCTACGAAAAAGGGAACCAATCTATAAGCATGCAACCAATGCACAAGAAATTTATTCAAAAATATCACAAAGCAGACTTCTTATCAACTACAAAAGTCTCCTCCCTCATATTCGCAGTGGTTTTTTGCAAGGGTCATGCAAGTTACGTGTCATGCAAATGATGGGATCAGCCAGGAAACAAAAAGAGCAAAGAAGCAATAAACTGACCCTGGAGCTCATGTATATAATATTATCAAAGCGAGAAAATACACTTTGAACCTAAAAGTAACTAAGCCTCCTGCCATTCTCCAGATAAATCCACTTTCTGTAGTAAGACAGGAGACAATAAGAAGCCTACTCTAGGATTCTTTCCCATAGCTGATTTGCTTTCATAAAATCTAAAGCATGATGCAAAGATACCAACAACCATTAAACTGAAGCATATAAGGATACCCACAGTAACAAAGTGCATTTTCTCGCTTTCTTAAACCATGGACAAGTTCAACGTGGCAAGACAAAAGAAGAACACAGAATAAATGAGCATGAAAACCTGCTCCCTAAAAACTAATAACTACAAAAGATTGAATGTATAACCATGGAACGCAAAATTCTTTCATCCAGTCGATAATTTCATTCAAACAAGAGAAAAAAGAGAGTACGGGCTTGAAGCCTAACATTTGGTGCTTCCAACCTAAAATAATTCAGGTGTTGTAGAAAATCAAGTGAGGTTGTTATTTTCTTGAATAAGGTCATTGAACGTGAGTAAATTAGAGCCATGCAGTAAATATCCACAAATGCTGTTAAAAATCTACATCGAAGAAACAAAGAAAAACTGTCAATCCATTCCAGCTAATTACCAAAAGAGAAGTAGCTTGGATAGATATTCCTTCAGACCAACATCCTTACTCGGTTTTCATTAAGGCAGTTGGTTTCCACTTGCTATGAAATCATTTCCTAAGTAGAGAAACATCCAAAATGCATACCAGGTTATATTTTTGGACTGCCAATTGCCAGATAACATAAAATTACCTCCATTTCATCTTTAACCCAAACATGCTCCTTCCCAACCAATGTTCAGTTAAACATCTATAAATGACAAAGACCAATGGGCCAGTCCTATTGCACGTACATTTTCTTTTTCCCCCTTTTTCATTAGGTCCATAAAAACCACATGAAAAGAAAATCCATTTTTACTTCAAATCGGTCGCAGAAACACGCTATTATCAAGTATGACAGTCATAAATTGACATCATAGAGATAATCACAAAGTTCAAAAAGTAAAAATGTGCACAGAGGAACTGTGAACAATAAGGAACAGAGGTATTTGAAAAGATGGTAAACGATATTTACCAGAAGCAGAATTTCGGGAATTAACAGAGTTGTAAAATTTGGTTAATCTACGAGGTGGTGGGTTGGGTTTAGGAGGCTTTTTACGCAAATTAAAGACCTCTTGCACCAAAGGTACGTGGACCAGCACAAGCTTCCATGCCAAAAACCATCCTGCATGATGAAATTTTCGGCAAAAGAAAATTAATTTCATGCCACATAGAAAAATATGGATAGGAAAGAATCAACTTATGAAATTAAGATATCAACAGAGACTAGAGAGTTACCAAGAGATATGAAGAAGAAAACAAAAGAGATAGCGGAGGCCGGGCGTAGAATCCACAAGTTGAAATAATCCCAATGAGAAAGTGAGTACATTGAGCTTAAAACAGATAAGAATGACAACAGCGACCGCAGTCTGCCAGCCCTTTATGCGTGTTAGGACTCCCTATTTGTGTTTCCCACTTTATCCTAAGAGAAGAAGAAATCATCACAAGTTGTTTAGTAATTAAGACTGGCATCCAGAAAAAAAATATAATTTCTGATATTCATAACCCAGAACGGAGTAGAAACGACAGCTACTATGGCAAGCAGAAGACTAAAAAATGGGTTTCTAAGACATCATTGCACAAAAAAACAAAAGTTCAGACAAAGAAAATCAAATGGAATCCGAAGCAGCAAACACACACCAACATATCAGAGAAATCCTCCCACAGGCTAATGAGCATTGAAAACCAATGAAAAACAAAACAAACTATGTTTCAGTCCAACGTAATTTTACGGAAATTACTCCAGCAGCTAAAACCCTTTGATTCTATCAGTAATCAAACAGTTTAGAGGCCAACGGAAACAATTTATCACACAAAACAGAAGAAGAAGATAAGAATACCAAAAGATTGTCAGGCTTCCCTACACCCAACCAAGAGATGATAAAAGAAAGTTGAAAAATTGCAGAGGCAAACTTTCGTAGCTTGATGGGTTATCTTCAAAGCAAATTGCAGAGAGGATTGACTTCGAAATTTAATGTTTCAGAGCTCGATTTAGTTTTCATCGAGAGAGAACTAGGAAGAGTAAGGGTTTAGAAATTAGGAGGTGGGAGCCTGGAAATAGAGGACTAGAGAGAGAAAAAAGGTAGGCTCCAGAACTGTTAATTAGTAGTAACATGATGAGATTGAGCCTGAGTTTAAGTCTCATTCTCAATTCTTAAATATTTATTAAGGATACAATAGTTTGAAGTGAAGCCCATCTAAATTGTCAAAAGACTGAGAAGTCCCTATCAACAAGCCCATGAAACAAAACGAAAAACAGTAAATCATCTGTCACTGAACCTGCCCTCTATTCCATCCCTCAATTGGCCAATGTACCTCTTTGCTACCGCCTATCCCCGGTTACCACCTCTCCTCCACCTTCCCGTCCAGGTTCATCCCCTCCCTCGTCATCCCCTTATCATCCCTTCTTTTTCATCTCATCACTGTTCCCATATCTATCTATCACTTCTTCTTACCCTTTTCCCGAGTCACTCAATAAATTAGGGTTTTCACTTTTTCTATTCTCTTCCAATCCAAATCTTGTATGGAAAGAACCTTCAACGCCGCCTCAACCTTCCGCTCTCTCCGCTGCCGCTGTTTCTGTTGCTTCTCCTCTTTCCTCTAGGAAGGAAGGAACAATCCTGATTTCCTCCTCCTTTGTTTTGGTTTTGATTCTTTCTCTTGAAATGGATTTGACGCATGCCGAGTCTGCGCTTTCTCTTGGATTCCACTCCCATGTCTCATCGTCCTCGTCCAATCCGGTGCCGTTGCAGCTACTTGATCAGAGTGATAAGAGCAGCCACCACCGTCGCAACCACCTTCGCACCACCAATAACAGCAGCAATCACCTGAGGGATCGCAGCGATGACGGGGACGCGAATCGTGATGATGAGGAGGAAGAAGATGAGGAGCAATTCAGTCTGTTGGGCCACCAAATGTGTCTCAAGAGGCAACGCGATTGCACCCAGTCCTCGTCTTCATCAACGCCGAACCCTCCCAAGCGCTTGTCTGTGGAACAGTGCCACGAGTCACGCCGCGCGGTTGTTAGAGCGTGGGGTAATCACACTATGTCAGTAGCTGACCCTGAAATTTTCGACATCATGGAGAAAGAGAAGCAACGACAGTTTAAAGGTATAGAATTGATTGCATCTGAGAATTTTGTTTGCCGGGCGGTTATGGAAGCTCTGGGCAGTCATTTGACTAATAAGTACTCTGAAGGCTTTCCTGGGGCGAGGTACTATACGGGTAACCAATTTATTGATCAGATTGAACTATTGTGTTGGAATCGCGCTTTAACTGCGTTTGGGCTTGACTCTGATAAATGGGGTGTGAATGTGCAGCCGTACTCTTGTACGTCTGCTAATTTTGCTGTTTACACTGGCCTTTTATTGCCTGGGGATCGGATTATGGGGTTGGATTCTCCATCAGGAGGGCATTTGAGCCATGGGTATTATACTCCTGGAGGAAAAAAGGTATCTGCCTCTTCCATTTTCTTTGAGAGTTTACCCTATAGGGTGAACCCTCAAACTGGGTATATCGACTATGATAAGATGGAGGAAAAGGCTATGGATTTCAGACCCAAGATTCTTATTTGTGGAGGGAGTTCATATCCACGGGAGTGGGATTATGCTAGGTTTAGACAAGTAGCTGATAAGATTGGAGCAGTATTGCTGTGTGACATGGCACATATTAGTGGTCTTGTGGCAGCTAAGGTTTGTGACTATTCTAGTGTGCTACTGTTTTGCTTTGGGAGTTCGATGACAACTTGTGGTTATCATGTGCTTTTATTTTTTACTTTTCTGCATTTTGAAAGCTTTGCTCTTTGTATGTTCATGTTCAACTTTTGTGTTTGTTACTTTGTCCTTGTACATTTCTTTGAGGGCATGCCGTGATAAAAATTTCAGTAGTTAGATAACGTTTGAGTTTGTATTCATGTATGTGATTTTAGGATTGTGCAGAAGGCACTATGCAGTTTACCCAATGTGCAAGTAAGGCAACTCAACTTGTAGCTTGTCAGATTCATGCACTGTACTTAGAAGGCACTATGCAGTTTTGTATGTTTTGAGTCCCATTGTGTTTCTTGTTATTTCCAATTTCTTGTTGGAGGGGAATCTTTTAAGTGTTCAAATATGTAGAGAGTCGCATTGACATTGGCAAGTCTGAATTGATTTTCATCTTTTATTATTTATTGTTGTTATTTTTTTCTTTTTGCCGCATTTGATATTTGAATGGTATTGAGATGTTAGCTACTTAAATTACAAACTCATGGTTGATCTTGTCCTTTTGTTTTTAAAAAAAATTCAGACTTGCAATGCTTGTCATTTGTTGAAATATTTCTTGAGCTTTCTTTAGCTTATTGAAGTTGGTAGTCACCAAATATTCCCCCTTTGTAGAGGTTTACTTGTATATGGCTTTCTTTTCCTTTTTTCATGTATGGAAAATACATTTGTACAGAAAGCATGTTACTTGTTTCCAGTCAATGAACATAATATTTGCTGTTTATTTTTTTCATCATCATCCGTTTTTGTTTGCAGGAATGTGCTAGTCCATTTGATTATTGTGATATAGTTACCTCAACTACTCACAAAAGTCTTCGGGGGCCTAGAGGAGGAATCATCTTTTTCAGAAAAGGACCAAAATCTAGGAAACCAGGCATGCCTCTCAATCATGCGGATGGTAGCGGACATTATGATTTTGAGGAAAAGATAAACTTTGCAGTTCATCCATCACTGCAAGGGGGACCTCACAATAATCACATTGCTGCTCTTGCTATAGCCTTAAAACAGGTGGCTACTCCAGAGTACAAAGCATACATGCTACAAGTAAGAAAAAACGCTCAGGCTTTGGCTTCTGCTTTGCTGAGAAGAAAATGCAGATTGGTGACTGGGGGTACTGACAACCATCTATTGCTCTGGGATCTAACTCCTCTTGGTTTAACAGGTATTATATACTTGGACATTATTCACCACAGTGGATCATTATCAAAATAAACTGTATTTTATGCTTTGAATCGAAATAATCGATCTTTTTTAAACATCAAATCTTTCTGTTAGGGCTATAAGTTATATGATTGACTTAATTTACTTTCTTTTTATTTTTTTGAGAAAAGAAGCCGCAAGCAGTAACTGCAAAGTGACCATGATCTCTTGTACTTGTCCACAAACTTGTTATAAAATACTATTAGCTTTCGAAAATTAACAGTTGGAAGCATTTTCCCCTCTACTTTAATCTACCTTACAATGATAAGCTGTATTATGGGAAGAAATATCTCGTTGTACAATGCTGCATAATGTTTAGAACTTGCAATGTTTTTAGAGAACAGAAAAACCTAAGTTGGTACCTTTAAAAGGTTATGATGTTACTGGAAATTAGCTTTTGATTCATTTGACTGCTGGTGTTGTTCTTAAGTCATATTCTGTAGATAGCCATTCATTTGTCAGAAATATGGTATAATTTCATGATGGTTAAGGATGGATTTTGCTTTTCTTTATATTTTTTTATTAGTTTATTTTTCCTCATTTGTTCCTGCAATTTGTACGTAGCTGATCTGTTAACTGGATTGGGAGTGTAATGTTAGCTCTTGCTGTTTGTTCCCTTTATTTTAACATGCATAATGTGTAAGCATCATGCACAATTAGGTGCCTGGCATAATGTGTCCCCCCCCCCTCCCCCCGGACATCTAGTGATGCATCACCAACCTCTCTGCCACCTACCGCTGTCCCAACATCTAGTGAGCAATCTATTTTGTACTGCTTGTTAAAAAGGGTCTAGTCCACAGCAGACTCGGCATATGCATGAAAAGATAATAATGAAGTTTTTGAAGCAACCATTTAGCTTGAATGATAAGAGAGAGTCTTTAATCTGTGCTCAGCATCCTTTAAAGTAAATGATTACCATTCTCCATCCAAATCGAATGCCTTAGACTTGTGCAGAAAGAGTGAAACAAACAAGTGTCTAGAATTAGATGGTATCTCATCTTTCCAACTGAAGTTTTCAAATGGAAGCACCCCATCGTTTGGGATTCTTGTTGATGGGTGCAAAAGAGGTTTTTGAAGCAGTAGTTTGTATCACATTCAGAGATCTGAACCTTCCAAGTTATGGAGATCCCAATGAAGTTGACATATGGTGTAGTTTTCAGTTGTAATCATGTGATTTCCTTACTATGGCATGTTATGGTTGGTGTCAATAGACCACAGTAGAATTCTGGAAATATTCATTGGCTTTTGTGTTATTGTTACACTAGAATGTTAGGTCTCAAATCTATGTAGCTAGGTGTGTTTATGAAGGTTTATCCAATTTAGAGCTGGAAGTATTTATTGGCTAGTGGTACTGAAAAAAGAGTACAGAAAAAAGTAAACTGGATGAATGTCCCTGTAACTCAGGGGTGGGTTCAAACAAAACTAGTGCGAGATGCATCCTATAAAGCACCGCTCTACATATTTTCCCTGGATTCCTGGCTTCACTTTCTATCACTCTTCATGTTATGGCAGGGGCGTCAATTTAGGTGTTTCCTCTAGTGGGACAAACCTTGTAGTGGAAATGGTAACTTTTAAGGTTGTAGAAGGTCATGGTAGATGTGAAATACTTGATAATTTCCAGGGTTGAGTAGGTTCAACATAAAATAATTTTGTATCTATGTGCTGGTCATATTTTAGAATATTTTTTTCCCTTTGCTCCGAATTACTTTATAGGTGGATTTGGGCATTTTTTTGCATGACTTGTCTATTACATTGTATGAAATGATGCATGAGTGCCTTTCTGTTCACTTTGTGTTCCCCTTACCTCTTGATATTCACTTTCTTATTATTTATTTGTCTATTTGCAGGCAAGATCTATGAGAAAGTATGTGAATTGTGCCACATTACTCTAAATAAAACTGCTATATTTGGCGACAACGGTGCTATTTGTCCTGGAGGAGTCAGAATTGGTAAGTGGTATTATTTTATTCTTTGTTTTTTTTGGTCGAATTATTTTATTCTCTAGGTACACACTAGTAGGTTGTAAATAGTTACTGTGTCCTGTAGGTATGTGAGTTACAAATCTTTACTTTCAAGATCACTACACAATTTGCTTTAAAAAAAAATCAGTAGAATTTTGCTGTTAGCTCATTATTCTATAGCTGCACAAAGGCATCATTGCTCACCATTGGGTTCCTGAAATCCGATTACCAACTGTAGAGGGTTACTTGCATCTCAAATTTAAGTTACTGACGTGTTTGTAAAAGTTTAGCTTATTTTTCCTGAATGGTACTTTCACGCTTAGCATTGTTGAGTGATGGTTATGGCTGTATAACTATAATTGTTGTTATGTCATTGTGTTTAGTCAAGTCAATAACTACAAAGTGAATAAGTGAGTGCCTATAATTGGTGGTATGTCCTCTTTTTTTTGGAAGTCAAGTAAAACAGTTAGTTAGTATCGTAAGCACAACTTAATTTTTCCCTTTGTCTAATATTTCCGTAACTTGAACTCTTTCAGGCACTCCTGCTATGACTTCAAGAGGCTGTTTGGAAGCTGATTATGAGACCATTGCTGACTTTCTTCTGAGGGCAGCGCAGATTTCGAGTGCTCTGCAGAGGGAACAAGGGAAATTGCAGAAAGATTTTTCGAGAAGCTTACAGAACAACAGAGATATTGCAGACCTGCGTAACCGAGTAGAGGCATTTGCTTCCCAGTTTGCAATGCCAGGGTTTGATGCTTGAAATGTGATCGATTGGTCAGTCGGTCGGTCTGTTTCTTGATTTCGTGGCTCCTTGCACTGGCTGCATGGTAACTTATAGTACATTTTCTGCATGCCGCATTATATTTCATTCATTCATCTCCTGTAAATCACAGATATCCGATGAATCTTTTGGATATGACGGCGAAATGTTTATCCTCTGCTGTGTATTTTTTTTGTTAGTCTGTAAAAATTATATACTACTATTACTGCTACATGATTAAGAGTTGGTAAAAGGGCTTAGGTAATTCTTTTTTCCCCCGAGTTGCTGTATCTCGAGAAGAAGTTATACATTTTGTAATTTGCAAATAATGGTGTTATACATACTGGAGGCCTGTTGTTTCAATTGAGTTTAATTTGTTTTCATTTATTTATTTTTCTTTCTTGGAGCTTTGGAAGTTTAGAATAATAAAAAGTGTAAGGGGAGATGATAATTAAAGGCTTTAAAGGGTAGTAAGTCAGGTCTTGTTGGTTAAAGCGGGTAATGATCATTTGACAGTAACAGTAGTGGTAGTACCGCTGCCGCTGCCGCTGCCTGCCGAAACTTGGTGCTGTGCTTCTTCATGACCTTGTTGTGCAGGCAGGTAGTAGCAGTAGAGGTAGCTTTTACTTTATTTATTTTACCTAGATTTTGCTCCTGTGTTTTCTTTTTCTTTATTTTGTCCCATGATGATGAAGAAGAAGAATTATTATTATTATTTATTATATTCGGTCAGCAAAAGATTGATTGTGGAACCCTTGAGGGGAGGCAAGGCATGAAATTCCGGCAAAGGACAAAAAGCATGAGATACGGTTATTAATATTATAGATAGATAGATAAATAATGGGGAAAGTGACCCCTTCTATTCTTCCATATTTCCTGTATTTTTATTTATTGTTTGTTTGTAAGTTTGTAAACCCTAAAAAGAGGGGGGAAAGAGGTTGAAGAAGGAGAAGAAGAAGAAGATGGCAAACATAATAATAATATTTGATTATTATGATTTCTCTGTGTGAGAAAATAAAAGACAGCAGCAGCAGCAGCAGCTGCAGAAGAGACAATGTCAGGAAAGAAAGAGAGAAAAAGAAG
>NBIL01129384.1:0-19064 GCA_002752925.1 Viola pubescens var. scabriuscula | reverse complement strand
GCGGGACTTGGTAAAAGAATTCTGGTAAAGAAGGAAAAAAAACGTATATTTGGAATGGGAAAAAACCAAAAAAAAAAACACCCTCAAACTTTGACATTTTATTTAATGAGACATTTTATCTTAATTTACGGCAAATAACATCCTGAACTAGTACAATCTTATTTAATTACACCCCTGCCGACTAACGTGGCTTAAGTTGGGCGGCTGACGTGGCACATAACGACGCCATGTCAGCTGTCCGTGACGGCAAGGGTGTAATTAAATAAAGTTGTACTAGTTCAGGGTGTTATTTGCAGTAAATTAAAATAAAGGATCTCATTAAATAAAAAGTCAAAGTTCGAGGGTGTTTTATAGTTTTATGCCCTTTATTATATTTTCTATTTGGTTCAAATATTATATTGCTTGTTCTTTTCTTTTATTTTTTAAATCTCACATAGTCGAGTAACTCACCTAATCAAATATTATATTTTTATAGTTCAAAAAAAATATTATATTTTTAAATCTCACGTAATCATAAAAATATATCTACCTTATAATTACATACATGGAATTACATAAAAGAATATATATGCTTTCTGAATTATTCAAAATCAATATGGAAACAATATAGTACTCGCTTATAAAAAAAAAAACTGACGATAATATAATAATTATTGGAATTAGGTTATATAACGTAGGAAACAAACCTTAACAATATGAGGTTCAAATATGGGTCTGAATTCGTGTTAGTAATCTTTGACATCATCAGTCAGACAACAAATAAACTATATACCTTAGCTACAACTAATTAACTCTCATTAATGTATATAATTATTTCACAATTAATTGAATTCTTTAAATTTTATATATTGATTAATTATTCTCAACTATTTTATTACTTATTATTGAGACAATGAATTCTTTTTTAATTCTTAGCTAAATTATTTGTATGAATACAGATAGGTTTATGGTTGTGCAAATTAGTCATAAGAATCAATTAAAAAACTTATGAATTTAGATCGAAAAAGTAAAAATATTGATCCAAAAATTTGATAAAAAAATCTATATAAATACTGTTTTTAAGTATATAAGCCAAAATGAGAGATTTTGCAGATTATATGATTTGTTTGTATATTATTTTTGGTAGATATCATATGAGTGTCCTGTAGTCTGTACGTATTTGAAATGCCTTTGGAAATTTCGTCGGTGATGAAGGTGCAACTGCATGCTGCCGTGCCGTGCCGTCGCTGACAGTATTATTAACCTGTGTTGTATTCATCTGCCAACAGTGGTTTTCCTGCTTCTAAATGGTCCCGAAATTGAAATTGAGAATGCGACCACTTGATGGTGATGGGTTCACATCACTGTGTATTGGCAGCTGCTACAGTTCAATTACATTTGTTCCATCTTTACTTTCCATTTTACCTAACAATTCCTCATTCCTTGTTTCCGGGTAATACTGTAATTCTTTCTCATCTATACTTTTTTTTCCCTTTTCTTAGTTTCAGTTTGAGAGCATAATCTTATCTTTTCTGTGCAAAATTTGTCAGTCTGCTATCTGGGTTTCCTCCACCAACTCTAAAGTTAGTCTCTTTATGTATATAGTTATAGGTTGCATAATTGCATTTCTCCTTTTTTGGAGTTTTGTTTCACGTGTTGCTGTGATTTAATCATGAATACTTAATTAGTCACAACCCAACAACAAAACAAAATCATCGAGTGTAGTGTGTGTCCATGTTCCCTCGTCCGTGATGCCATGCTTTTAATGAAAACAACACTTCATTTTGTCCATTTCTTTTTGTTTTTTTATGTACTGACAATCATTCTTTGAAATTGAATCCTTTTGTTTCTTGGCTGTCCAATTATATACTGCACACTGATTCAGTTGCTTTCCTTTCTAATTCTATATTATGTAAACCCTAGGCGAGGAGATACTTTGGCCAGTTGTCATGGGCCTACTCATTTATTTCATTGCCTTATCTGTATTTTGTAAGGTATGTGTTCCTTTCTGCTTTCCTTTTTCCCCACTCTTGACTGCTTACTGATCAGAATGCAACTGAATTGGGCTCTTTTATAGGCTCTGCCAGTGCCATAATAATGCGTGTAGTGGTTGAGAGAGCAAAATGAGTGAAGCAATGGGTTGCTCGTGTGCTCTTTTGGCCTCCTTCCTCATTGCCCTTTGTTTTGCACATCAATCTTCTGCTTCTACTGCTGGAACTGTTGCAAACCAATCGGCAAAGTTGCTTGTTAATGCTTCCGTTGCGCGCCCTATCCCTGAAACACTCTTCGGGATATTCTATGAGGTCTGGTTTCTTCATTCTCAATCAAGCATTTCCTTTTTTACTTCAGTTGGTTTTATATTGGCTGAATAGTTTATAATCTTTTGCTGCTTCTGCAACTAGTCAGTAAGATTGTACCATGCCATTTTCTGTGTTTTTGTAGCCTTTATTGGCTTTTAGTCATGCACACAAACTCAATTTGTATGTTTATGCAGCTCCCATTCATGGGATTTCACTTTTTAAGTACTTAATAATCCTATAGAATTGCCTGTACCTTGGTTTTGCAAGATGACAGTATTGTTTTGATTAGATGAATTCGCCTTTGCAAGGCATCACTGACAAATTTTCTGCCTTTATCAAGTTTTTGATTTTACGATGTTAAATATGGACAGTAACTCTATCGGAATTGGGTTTCTGCAGGAAATAAATCATGCTGGAGCCGGCGGAATTTGGGGAGAGCTTGTGAGCAACCGGGGTATATCTCGAATCTTCATTCTTAGAGTGAAAAGAAAAAGAATAATAAGATACATTTTGGAACTGTATATCAGATAATTATGACTATAATTTGAGCTCCACTTTAAGCACAAAAGGTTTTAGATGCTGGTTTCAGGTTTCAACCAGGTTCCACCGTACAGCTCACTGAAATGTATTCAGAGTTTTTGCTGGAGTCGTTGTATTTTGGCTGCAAATTTATTGATGCAGGGATTCTCATGAAACTATTTATTTTCCCCATTATTTTGGTCCCTCAGGTTTTGAAGCGGGTGGTCAAAGCGTTCCTTCAAATATTGATCCTTGGTATCCAATTGGTGATGAGTCATCTTTAATCGTGTCTACTGATCGTTCTTCTTGCTTTGACCGCAACAAGATCGCGCTCAAAATGGAGGTTCTATGTGATAGCCAAGGGAGTAATATTTGCCCTGCTGGTGGAGTTGGTATATATAATCCAGGATATTGGGGTATGGTAAGAAATGGTTTTCTCAATCATAGTTTTCATTTTGCATTCAGCTCCATTCTTCTGTCCTACGAAAATGAATTCACACTGCTGACCCGTAGAACTGCTGTTCGGTTTCATCATTTGTCTGTCTGTCAGTTTTAAGACTTCTACTCAAAGATCATACATAATCAATTTCAAACATTTTTACAAATATGGTGATCCGTTGAAATTTGTTTTCTCTTCCTCTTTTTTCCCTGTAGAATATTGAGCAAGGGAAGGCGTATAAAGTGGTTTTGTATGTTCGTTCTTTGGGATCTATCAATGTATCTGTGGCATTGACCAGCTCGGATGGGTCGCAGACATTGGCTACTTCCAATATTATGTGAGAAGTGATTGACTTTATAATGTATTTAGGATTCTGTTACCAATGGATTCTTGTAAAGCATATACTTTCCTGCACGATTTTCTTGCAGAGCATCTGCTTCTGATGTTTCAAACTGGACAAAGGCAGAGGTTCTATTGGAAGCCAAGGGAACAAATCATAATTCAAGACTCCAACTGAAAACAACCAATAAAGGTGTTATATGGTTTGATCAAGTCTCAGCTATGCCCTTGGACACGTATAAGGTGCTCCTTTCCCCCCTTTGTTAAGCATATTTAAGGAATGATATTTCCATCTAAGCTGTTGTGCATCCTTCAAATAACCTTGTAACTTTCTGAATCTGTTTTTCCTGTCCCATTAACAACTCATGAGATAGATATGATGTTTATGAACCTAAGTGGTCCTTTTAACTATTGTTTCTCTTTGTACATGGGGCTTCAGTAAAGTTAATTAATACTACTATCCTAAAGAAAAGTTAATTAATGCTGTTGATCCTTAAAGTACTACATCTCTAGAGATGAAGAGGATATTTGAAGCCCATAACACGACTCTTAGTTCTTATCAGTAGAGGTTCCTCTTTCCCCTGTTAGATCCCCCATAAAATTCATGATCAAGTTGGGCAAATTTGTGGTTATGAGAATTTGATAGAAAAGGTAAGAGTCATAGTGTACAGGCAAAAGGCCACTGCTCTTCTGTTAACAAGTAATCTGTTACAATAAAATAATGCTATCTTGATTTAGAAAGCTTCAGCCATTTCACACACTTTTAAAACTTGTCAGTTTCTGTTTGCCTCTAGTTATTTGACAGGGTTATTGGTTTATGAAGGTCTTTGGAGATATAATTGTTTGGTCGCAGAGGTTTCTACCTTATTGCATAAACTCCTTTTGGTCTGAATGTTGGTCCATCCTTTGTCATGGCATAGGGGCATGGTTTCCGTAAAGATCTTATTGAAATGGTTGAGGAGATAAAACCTCAGTTTATCAGATTTCCAGGTATTCTACCCATCTCTTGCCTAGAAGTTTTAAGTTCTGGTTGAATTGTCACCAATAATAGTTTCTGTATGGGAATGTCTTGATTTATCTTTGTACGGCTCTTTATAACTGACTTGCTGGATTTCATTTCTCACTTTTGAATCCTCCAAAGTGCTGGTCTGCATTTACTCTATTGCTTGAGAAGCTAACATTTCTTCTTCTTTTCTATATTTTTTTTGCATTTTATAAGGGTTTTGCCTTAATGTTCTGTGTCTTCGCTTAAGAAATATTGCAAGCCAAGTAATGGGAAATTTGAAGGGTTTAATCTGTATCTGTACTTTTCATTTTCTGATACGCCTTCTGATTTTCTATTTATTTGCATCCTAAGCTGCCACCTCAGCCACCTCAACTGAAGCAGGGAACTTCTTTCTTTTTTTCCCATTTTGACCATATTAGAGCGTTTCATTTCAGTTGCATAACAGTGAATAGTTCTTTCATCTTCAAATTTCAGTTTTAGTTACATCCGCTCATTTGAGTTAGTTCATGACATATTCATTGATCCAATTGGTCGATGGGAAGTATTGTAGAAGATATCTCTGGAAAACCTAAATCAGTTTACAAAACAATTGAAAAGTCATTAAAAGTATTAGGACAAAATGGCACAAGTGAATTGTAGAAGGTCGTGTTTACAACAATTATACTCTTCTTCTACAGTACCAACTGGCGTAGATTGCTTTCTCCCTTTACTGTATAGAACACTAAATTTCTTACTCTTCTGAACAAATATTAAATCTAAAGAATGGGTTCCATTTTCATAGTTTTACAAGTTTTCCTTTTACAGTAATCATATACTGTTGCACTAGACTTGGTACATACCAGATACTTTTTCCAATATTTCTTAAGTTCACTGCACCATTTACCAGGATGGTTCTATCCTTCTGTTCACACATGCTTCTTTTCATGCATAGTTACCTTTTGTGGTCCCCTGAATGTCTATCTGATATGGTTATTTTCTAATCATATTGCTTTAGGTGGCTGTTTTGTTGAAGGTGAATGGCTAAGAAATGCATTTCGTTGGAAAGAATCTGTTGGACCCTGGGAAGAGAGACCTGGACATTTTGGTGATGTTTGGATGTACTGGACGGATGATGGGCTTGGTTATTTTGAATTTCTGCAGGTAGGTATCTAGATTCTACATCAGTCGGAGTTGTTAGGAAATTGAAGAATGATTCTTAATAATATTTCCTTTTTTATCAACTGTTTCTGCAGTTGACGGAAGATCTTGGTTCCCGGCCGGTATGGGTGTTCAATAACGGTACTTTCATATGCTTCATTTCTGAGCAATTTTTCCTCCATTATTTTCCTCTTGGTTGATTTATATCTTTACACGGCTTTGTTAATTTTGGCAGGAATCAGCCACAATGATCAAGTTGATAATTCCAGTATCTTACCTTTTGTACAAGTATGCTTACTTTTTAACTAATCAGTGGAGAAATTCTATCTTCTAACTCAAAATGTCATTGAGGCAATTTAATCAGGTCATGACTGGTTGAATATGGATGTCTCGTTAGTATGAACTTTCTCTTGTGATCAAGGTTCTCGCTGATTTATATGATGCTCCTGGAGCTTTCTGTTGTAGTGGTAGGGGTCATTATGAGATTTAAGGACAAGCTTTGCAAGGATTAGGGTTTCCTGCGGTGCTTTATCAGTTCCTGTAATAAATATTCTGAAAACCACATTCTTGTTGGAGATTTTTTAGGTGTGATTCGTGTGAACCACAACACGAATCACACCTATGCTTAAGTCCACCGGGCCAAGACTAATCTTGTTTCCACTGTGTCGGCCCACTAAAGGGTAAAGTGCTACCAATAAGTAATTTCTCCCAACGATTAATCTTGTTGGAGATTTTGAGTGGCAAGAATACCTACTAAAAGATTATACCAACAATGATCTCTGACTTTGATCTTACGAAATTTGAAATGTAGAAATGAAGTATTTTGACTCAACTATACATTCTCCTTTACATGGACAGAGTTGTTTTTACTGCTAACTTTAATATCTATATGTTTTGAAGGAAGATCTTGAACTTGTTGAAGATAACTTCTGAATTCTCATACTGGCAGGAGGCCCTTGATGGACTTGAGTTTGCTAGAGGCAGCTCTGACTCCAAATGGGGTTCAGTTAGAGCCTCAATGGGACACCCAAAACCTTTTGACCTGAAATATGTTGCGATTGGGAATGAGGATTGTGGGAAGAAGAATTACCGAGGTTTGCATACTTTCTTCGTTGTTTTAACATATATTAAGCCTGTTTATTGCAATAGGTGAGAGAGTCATGTTAGAGTCCCCCATAAAGCCTCAGTGTACATCCAGTTCTACCTTAGATAGCACTGTCACATGAGATTCTCTGAACTCCTTTATTTTAATCTATTAGTTTTAAGAGTCCTTTGTTGAAATTCTCTTTACCTATCTATATGTTTGAAGTGGAGAGATGGCCATTTTACCTTGGAGAAAAGATGCTTTATTCACGTTAATTACCATGGAGAAGTATTGTTTTTCGAAACTTAATCTGGAGATTTTACGTTCCACTCTCAGATTCTGGAAGGTGGATCGTTTTAGGTGACTGAAATCTTACCTATATTTTGTGGATCAGGAAATTACCTCAAGTTCTATGATGCTATAAAGAAGGCCTATCCTGACATCCAAATAATCTCAAACTGTGATGGATCTTCTCATCCTCTGGATCATCCAGCTGATTACTATGATTTCCATGTAAAGCTCTTGCACCTGAGTTCTATTTCTTGGAAACACACCTTAGTTCTTTCTTCTTTCTTTCTTTTTTATCTTGAATCACCTCTCTCCATGTCAGTGGTACACGATGTTCATACATGGTAGCATTATCTTGTTGTATTGTTTGATCTCCTAATTAGGTTTATAGAGGTGCCAACGACTTGTTTTCTATGGCACATCGATTTGATCAAACATCACGCAGTGGACCAAAGGTTTAAACTGTACCTCTCTACTACTCTAATTTTGTTAACTCCGGATAGTTGTGATGAGCTCTCTTTTCTTTCTTTTTTTCAGGCTTTTGTGAGTGAATATGCTGTGACTGGAAATGATGCTGGCACAGGAACTCTTTTAGCAGCACTTGCTGAAGCTGGATTTCTCATTGGTCTCGAAAAGAACAGGTTTGTACTGGTTTATCAAGAAACTGCTTTCTTTGATATTTGTCAATTTAAATTATGTTCTATAAAGCTGCAACAACCACCGTGCCTCCCCACCCACCTCCGCCCCGCTTTTTCTATTGTAATGAAGGGGTTAGATGAATCCATCAAGAGCATCTTTATACTTCTGGCCAAATGATCCCAGTTCTAGAAGTACCTTTCCTATACAAATAAAATAAAAAGATAACTTATGTGCTGAGGTCTTCTTTTTTCTCATTACAGTGATATTGTGGAGATGGCAAGCTATGCACCACTTTTTGTAAATACCAATGACAGGCGGTAGGTGTCTCATTATTTTTCGTGAAACTTCGATGTGCTTTTCAAAGAAGCTCTTCTATAATTTATACGGTTGGTTATGCTGATACTGGGATAAAATGAACCGTGCGCAGGTGGAATCCAGATGCTATTGTTTTCAACTCTTATCAAGCATATGGAACTCCTAGCTACTGGGTGCAACGACTCTTCAAGGAATCGAGTGGAGCAATTCTTCTTAATGCTACACTTCAAACAAGTCCCTCGACACTTCTTGCTTCTGCGATTACATTGAAAAACTCAGCAGATGGTAAAACTTACTTGAAAATAAAGGTAAACTCGATCTCTCTCTTTTCTTTTAACACCAGCAGTGCATATAATGATATACTGTTCCAGGCATCATTTTTTTACTTTACACTTAACCCTATCTGTTTCGCTACCTGGAAGTTTGTATCTCCTTAATCAATTTGAAAAGCTTGCCACTGTTTGATGCCACACAAACGAGATACCATAGAATGCTAAAATGCTATCACTATTTTTATGTTTTCATAATATGTCCTGCTTCCGAGTTATTTTTCTTTCAACATCTGTCAAAGATCAAAGAGGCCATATCGATACTTATGGCCGAGTTCCCACCGGGAAGTATACATTTTTCAGATTGTAAACATCGGGAGCGCTTCAGTGAATCTCAGCATTTCTATTGATGGGTTGGGGATAAACTCCAAACTATCTGGATCAACGAAGACCACTCTCACTTCTACTAACCTAGTGGATGAGAATTCTTTTACGCTACCGTTGAAGGTAATACAAAAATGTTCTATATTAAAAGTCACCCTTCCCTCCCCTAATAACTCCTTTCATCCTCGACATGTCATGGAGTGTCTTAAATCGATACGTAGAGAAATCCCAGTTGGTAATGCTTCTGCTCTTTCATATTATATGCAGGTGGCACCACTGCAAACTCAGTTAAAGAAAGCTGACAAAGACATGGATGTTGTAATCTCACCATATTCTTTGACTTCTTTTGATCTGTTAACTGATTCAAGCAACATCCGGACCGCGGCATCCGGTCTCTAGATCCTCCATTTGAAGAGGAAGGAAAAAAGGATAAAAAAAAGAGCATGGATTATCATCTCTATTGTGTTAGTTATTTATGTTTATCTCATTGTTTAAAATAATAGAGCTATAAAAAGAGAATTGTCAAAATTTACCAAACTGATAAAACCAATCTATAAAATGTCCTTTTATTTATTGGAACAGGCATGATGGTCTTATTTTTACTGACATAATAGTACACAAAATATATAAACTACCAAGCTTTCTATGCCATCCCTTATTTATTTACGTAAAGTTGTAATTTGTAAACAACTCTAAGGGCTCTGGTCCCGAATCCGAACCCGTCTATCCCACCACCTTAGTTGCCACCTGATCCTGACCCGGCCCTAGACCCAGCGTGGGATCCGGCATAAGAACCTGCCTCGGAACCTGCGCTACCGGACCCGTTGGAGTTGGAGTTGGACCTGGAGCTAGATTGGGACGAAGAGGATGAACTTGACCCGGAACTGGATCCGGAGCCCGCCCCAGCCCCAGCTCCAGAACCGGAGCCGCTACCACCTAAGCCCAAGCCCACTCCGGTTCCGAGCCCAACACCTACACCACCACCAAGGTCCACTCCCAAGTCCTTTCTTGCAATGATGCGGCTCTCGGATGCAACAATTGACATTGCCAAAAGCAAAGCCACAAATGCAGCTGGAGACCTGAAAAAAAGAGCCATTTCGATGCTAACAGAAGAAAGAAAGACAAATGTGGTATTTAGAAAATACAATATATTTGGATAAAAATTGATGGGAAATTGCGTTAGGGAGAGGTTAGGAATTTATAGTGGTTGATTGATGGAGATGTGCTGCAATAGGTGGAGGGGAGATTGTGGATTGAGATTTTGAAATGGGTATAAGTGATGGTGGTGATTGGTTTCTTTGGACGTGTGTAATCCATTTTTGCCTACCCATTCCATCTGCACCAACTATAGTGCTTAATGGATAAATGTAGTGTTGTGTACCATTCAACTACTTCTTGTTTGTCATGCATCTCAAGTTCTTCTACACACAAAGATAATGGGGTTGATTTGATGTTTTTTTTTACTTCAATTTTTTTTACTATTATATAATTTTTTTTTTAATCTTTAAAAAGGTATAAAATTAGTAATTCCGGAGTTATAAAAAAGAATAGGGTCAATGGGCATGTATACAGCTCATTGGTTGTCTGGCTGGTGACAAAAATACTAATAGGAACTCGAATTTAGATTCGAGTATCATCTTCATAAATATTAGAATCATGAGAGCTATTTTCTCGAAAAGAAAAATAAAATTGTTTGAAATTGAATAAATTCGGTAAGAATCTTTTGCAAATGTAGTTCAATTTTGTAAAAGAATTAAATGAAATTTAAGAATTCTAAAAATAAAATTTCCTTTTTTCCCCGAAAACTGAAAAGGACTAAAAACTTGGAAAAAACATAAAAGTTTAAATTGTTCATTAGTCCCTGATATTTGAGTAATATTGCATGTTACTCCCTTCATTTTAAAACTTTTAACTTTGGTTTCTGATTTTTTTGGACTAAAATATTCAACCTCAATACTACTATATATATATATATATATATATTTCGATTACACCATTTTTCTCTTAACTTTTTAAACCATTATTACGAGAGAGAAAATGGTCATAGTGTATTATTCATTTCATCATTACGTCTATTATTATGGCGTGCAACTAGTATATTAATTTTAAATTTTGTATTTATATATTAAAAATTCAAAAATAATTATGAACATATATATTCCCTCCGAATTTTTATAGTTGTTTATTTTGGCTTATAGTTAGTTGCCGTATTTATAATTTCTAAAAAGTTAGTTTGGTGTTTTTTAATTATAGTTTTTATCTTTCCTATAGGTTACAAAGTCTAACTCAGTCAATTTAAAACACGTTAATTTTAAATTAATCAATTTAAAGTAAAGTAATTAATACGGTAAAAATAGATAATTAGTGGAGTGTATTTGTAATAAGCATCAATAATTACTTTTGTGTAATTATAATTAAAAAGACAATTATAAAAATTCGAAAATTCGGAGCATGTTAGAAGATTTTGTTTGTAATTTGTATCCATCTTATTTATCTTTCCCTCGATCCGTTTAACTTGAAATTTTAATTTTTTTTAGTTTAGGCGAACTTCTTATTTCTTTTTAAATAACTTTTTTTCTAGTTTCTAATATACAAATATCGTGAAGTAATGTTTTTTGAAAAATAGATATATTAACTCAATAGCATAGTGTCGATGCAAATAAAAGATATCGTAATAAGGTGGTTCGCTTCAAACTAACAAATAATACTTTGAATTTGAAAATGTGCGACTAAATTAGTCTCGCATCTTTCAAACATAACCGAGACATCTTGAAAATAGTAAACTAGAATTTTAATATTACACGTAACAAAATAGATATTAATTATTCAAGATTTTCTTTTACACATGAATAATTTTTTTTTTTTATGCAAATATATCATTCCTAAGGGTACTTTTGATTTTACAAGTGTTCAAATATTATGTGAAGAGCTAATGTTTAATTATTAATAATAAAAAATGAAGGACCAAAGCTAGAAATTTTTAAATAGAGGGATTAAAACTTAATATCACTCAACTTTTAGGGAGTATTATTTTAAAAAGTAAGAAAGCATTATCCAATGGTGAAGTGGGTAAGAAAAAGGTTTGTGATTTTGTCACTGTTAGTAAAGTGAGGTTTTGTTTAATGGTTTCTTTCTTTTCCAAGCTCCGATCATCAAATAGACAGACCATCGACCCTTCTTCATTCTTGTTTCTCTCGCTGTTCTTCTCTTCTTCTCCGGCCACTTTTCACTTCCTCCTCCTCCCCTTCTTAGCTCTTCCACCGCCCGCCCAAAATGGAGGGTTCTTTCGAACTTGATTCCCTCCTCCGCCACCCCACCATAAGCTCTGCGCTCTCTTTCCCCCATGAACCGAATTCAAGCTCCGATTCTGGTCCTTCTTATTCTTATTCAAGGCCCATTTTGCTGCTGGACGTCATATGGAACTCGACCTTCGTCTTGGTGTCAGGGGTGGTGCTCTTCTCATCTTTTAGAGAGAGACCCTCCACCCCTTTGAGGCTTTGGGCTTCTGTCTATGCTTTGCAGTGCCTTCTCCATGTCGTTTTACTTTGTTTGCATCACTACACAAGGGGCAGGATGCAGGATCATCATTATGTTGCTTCTTCTGCTGCTGCTGACGATGATGATCATCGTATGGCCTCACAAAGGTATCCATCGTTTTTACTTCTATTGAGAAAAACAAAGAATTAGCCTTCAAGGTTTCATTTTTATGATGGGTATGTTTGATTTTGTCATTTTATTTATCCAGTTCCTTTTTATTTTAAAAAAAAAGTTTTCTTGATAGGCAAATTAAAATTGTGAAAGTGATTCGGTGATTATTTTGGCAATCCTTTATGGCTCTATTTGGCATATGTAGCAAACATGTTCACATGGAGCTATTGGATGAAATTGCATTTGTTCCGGCCTCAGTAATTTCTTTGGAGTTCATTGCGGAAAGGATGTGGCAAGTTACCTTGATTATGGTCTCCTGTTATTTGTGATTGTAAAAGTCTTGATTGGAATTCTTAATCCTTGGAAGTTGTTGGGTTCCTGGCCATTGAACTTTTGCTGTCTGATAGTGATTGTCACATGATGATGTCTGATGTCATATCCATATAACTACGGAATTCAAGGGAGACTTGAGTAACACTCTGTGCTTAAGTTGGCCCATTAACTTAACTTCAAAAGTTTTGAATGACTTATGCTAGTTGTGGTTTAAATAAGCAATTCATTGTTTACTTGTATTGGTTGATTTGAATGGCTTTTGCTTTGGAATTGGATTATCAATCTCATTCTCCTTCACGTTGGACTCTCTCTCTTTTTCCCCCTCTCCACTCATTATTACTATTGTTCATGTTCATTTGTGTGTCGCGTATGTGTCTGGTTTAAGTGGAAGAAAAAGAACCTCACTGTGTTTCGCTTCCTTTTCGGCATTTTGAAAAGGCTGGGGTACATGAATGGGGTCTATCTTGTTCGACCTCAACTTTCATCCATGGTGTTCCAGGAAGGACTGGGAATTGGAATATTATCAGTCCTCCGTCTCCTTCATGCTGGACTATTTTCTTTTTCTCTTTCAAGTTTTCAACTTACTATTACTATACTGTACATCTGACCGTTCGTGCGTGCGTGTGGGCTAGTACTAAAAGAAGAAAAGTGTCTCACTGCCTTTTGTTTACTTCTCAGCGTAATGAAAAGGCTAGAGTCAATGAATACAATCATGTCAACAGTCTGGTGGATCATTGGATTTTATTGGATTGTTTCAGGTGGTCAATCTCTTTTGCAAGATTCTCCTCGCCTGTATTGGTAAGGGCAATCAACCCAGATTTGGAGTATACTACTTGTAATTCTCTCCATGAATGTATTTTCTTAAAAGATAAGCATGAAGTAATAATACATTCCAACGTGAACAATAAAAGTTTGTTAAAAAACTAAAGAAATTTGGATACTTTCTTTCCTGACCACATTTCCAGAACGATCTAAAATTGACTCATGAAGTGGCTGCTGCCTTTGCCTGTATAATTGTCGTGAGCTTTGTTCATGTTGTCAAGAAAAAGCTTAATGACAGTCAAAATAGGAAGCTAGATCAGCGTATTTATTTGAATGTTTTCTCTATTATCAAATCCCTAAATATTAATTCTGTTCTGCTTATTTTGAATGTTCTCCAATATTTTTTGGCATTCTAGGCTGTATTGATGTGTTCTCTTAATTTTATGAACCTTCAGAACTACTATTCTGACTGTTATTAGAGCTGATGATTCACAACTAGCAAAATTTGCAATGAACTCTGATCTGCAAAAGCATGATAATTTGCTTGTTGGTTGTGTTTTTTGCTGCATTCGCAAACATGTGGAAACCTCACTTATATAACTGTGCATGAACCCTGAATTGCAGGTTAACAGTGGTATTTCTAGCCTTTGACGTATTCTTTATAATCTTTTGCATTGGAATGGCGTTCATAGCTTTCTTGGTTGTGTTTGGCTGCCTTCCAATTCTGGCAATAGCATATGCTGTTGCAATTAGAAAAGGTGCATCCGAAGATGATATCAGAAGTCTTCCCAAGTACAAATACTATCAAGACAATTCATCTACTACTCTTGCCAATGATAAGAAGCAAGAAGGGCATTTCACTACCGACCCAGAGGATTCTGTAAGCATCTTTTTCTCCTGCCTCCTTTTAGTTTTAATTTTCTTTTTTTCTTCTCTCTAGTAGTAGTTATGTAGAAAGTATCATGCGTGGGTTTAAGACTTTCTTTCATTTCAGCATTTGTCAGATTTGTGCATGTCCCATGTTATATTCGTCTCTAAATTAGACTGTTGTGTGCTGTCAACAGTGCCTTTTTTTCTTGAATAGTACAACAGAACTCAGTTTCTACAAAATGTGTTGAATTTAGTTCATAAAGCAAAAGTTATTAATTGTAGCAGATATAGGAGGCAGCAGCTTATAATTCATGTTGCAGTAGAACAGTACTCTCGACTCAATTTAGTTAACTTAGTTGGAGAAAGTCCCTGTTTTGTTGAAATAAAGTTCTTAAATGTGAGAAATATGTTTGTTCCTTTGTTGTTCTGGCGTTTTGAATCAAATACCTTTTAGCCCAACCTTCAAACAAGAATCTGGATTCGACTGTTGTGAAACTATAGAAGAAAAAGAACGAAGAATGAGCCTAGTCTTGGACCAAATCTGAAGTGAATTATATAAACCTAATTTAGGTTTACTGTGTCCACTCTTCTAACAGTATTTATGTGGATAAAAGAAAAACTGTAATCATCTCTAGAAATGACCCTTGGATTTGAATTCAGGCATGCAACTTTGAAGACACGCACACACACTGACACGCGTGTTGAAACTCTTTAAATGAACGTGTGGGTACATAAGCCAGATCTAGAGCTGGAAGCCACTGTATTTCTTGTGGTCGAGAGTTTGCATCTATTAGGTAAAAACAAGGCGCCATCAAGTAACCCTAATTGATTTTATTTTTTTGGTCTCCAGGAATGCTGCATTTGCCTGACAAGGTATGCGGATGGAGTTGAACTGTGTAGCCTTCCCTGCAACCACCACTTCCATAGTGGATGCATTACCAAATGGCTCAGGATAAACGCTACCTGCCCGCTGTGCAAATTCAACATTCGCAGTCCTGATACGTTGGTTTAACAATCTGTCTAATAAGGTGAGAGGTGACTTGCACGTCCCGGTACTTTACTCAATTCATGTAACAGAAAATCTAGTTTGCTGTTCCAGCATGATCGATGAAATTGGTTAGAAATTTGACCTTTTCCTTTCTTTTCATGGATCCAATCTCCCTCAAGTTCTGTAAATAGAGCTTTGAGTTTCATCTTGAAGCTTAGATCAGGGAAGGGTTTACCAATTTGTAAATGCAAGTCGAGCGAAACATAATTTTAGACATTGATTTACAACCATGGAAACCCAATTGCATCTTTAACCCTTTTGGGAAATTCTCTTGGAATCAGGTCTTCTTTCGGCTTTGTATCAAACAATCGCGAAATGCATACACACCATGACTCGAAGTTATAGGTTCGAGGAGGCTCGTGTGAGTGCTACAATATAACACAATTCAGTTCACAGCAAACACAAGCCTCAAATGGTAGGCATGAAATGCTATGAAAAAAAGGTTTCATTGGAATTGGGATTGGTCACTGGAATTGGATGAAAAAGAAGCACAAAAGAAATTGGACATGGATTATAATGTTATCAAAATCCAAATTAAAATGCAAAGAACATACAAAAAGAAGAAGAGAAGGGTTGTTTACACATTCTTATTTTTTTTCATCTTGGAAGGTGGCCATCTGCCCTTCTTCCTCAATCTCCTCTTGCGGACGAGTCTCTTCCTGCGGAGTCTAATCTTTTTGGCCAACTTCATCTTCAACTTCTGCGCCATCCTCTCCTGCATTTTTGACTCCAATGGCAGCTTGTCAACCGCCACCACAGAGCCCTCCTCTTTGGGTTCTGCTGGAGGCTGCCCGGCGGGGCTCTCGGCTTCTGAAGAAGCAGCTTTGACAACAAAAACACCATTTCTGCTCTGGACTCCGATTCTACCGAAAGATTTGGTGGGGAGATGAATGAGCTTCATGGGCATTCTCAAAGCAGCTGCAATAGAAAAGAAATTACAGAGATTAGATACCGTAATTACCCACAAAACCTCCAGAATCAATTAGAGCACCACCTGTTCGACAAAATGTCCGAAACAGAAAAGTAATGGGAAAGATTTGATTGGATAAGGTTTGGTACCTGGAGGAGCCATGAGAGGCAGAGCCGGAGATGAACATGAGGAAGGTGAAGATGAAAGAGGAGGGAGAGATGTGAAAGAGGGATTGGAGTAGAGAAGCAAAGACATTTTTTCTTTTCTTTTTCTTTTTGAAAGTTCAATACGATTTTACATTTGATGATTTTCTAGTCTGTGAGCGTTGGAATGGATAAGAAAAGTGAGATGTTCTCTGCCCACACCAATACACCACCAGAGAGAGAGAGAGAGAGAGAGAGAGGGGGGAAGGACTAAGGAATGGTGTCTAAGATGGGCTTCCAAAGTTACAGGCCCAGCTATTTCAGCCCAAGAAGATCTTTACCTATGTTTATCATTATGTTTATATAATTGATCTTTCGTAGGGCTGCAAAGATCTCTTGCCTCTTGTCTTGGCAACTCTCAATGTGGCTAGAGTTTTTTATTATTTTGACATTAGCAATTAGTAATGTTGTATGACTAATATTTCATTAGATAATAATCATAAATAAATAAACATGTTTCGATTTTATACTTTAATCCTTAGCTGCTGTAATGTGTAAATAAATGGATAAACAAATTGACCAAGTAAATTAGTTCTTAAATACTAAAATAGCTTGCACAAGAAAAACAGTGAGAAAGTACTCAAACAGGCAGAAAAGTCAAGCATGTACAAATTTCCCAGCAATACAAGCAACAAGCAACAACACTATGAAAATAGCTCAGCCAGGAAACCAAAAACAATCATGGAACTGAGCCCTAATCTCCTAATCTGCCCATTCAAAAGTCTGATCTGTGCTCCTTCTTCCGGTAATATCAAGTAGTCTATATTCACCGCTTCAACTAGAGAAAGGTCATCAGCGTGGACTAAGTTTCTGCCATCTGGTTAAGTCTGTTAAAACAAACGACATTTTTCACATAACATATATTTCATGCGCACGATAACATATATTCCCTCAACAACAAATAAGTGCAGCACCACCATAACCATCTTACGTTTCTTTTCAGCTAGTGGTGGCATGAATTGGAAAAACATCATTGTAACTGACGTTCAAGTCTCAAGAGCAGAGACGTAATTATTTTTGTGACTGCCTTTTTCAAATGCAATTAGAACTATCAAAGACCATGACTTAGGGTTTCTAAAGTGTTCGATAGAGTAAATAGTGATAGCAACATTGCTCCAGGCTACTTCAATTTATGAATAAAACAGTTATTTGGGTCTACGTGAATTTTTAAAGCCAAAAGGTAGATAAAATAGAAAGAGAACCATTTTTGCTGGCAAGCACCAGCATAAGGAGATTGCAGCAAGACCCAAGTCATTATTACAGATAAATGCCAGTACAATTTGAAGGCTTTTTTTTACATAATTATACAATAGATGACCCATGAAACCAAAACTGGAAACTGGATTTTGCAATTATATAAACAAAACTGTACCTTGCATAAAATTTCAGAAAAATTTAACCAAAAACTTTGCAAAGCAATTCAACAAATAAAAGTTCCAGGAAACAGCAATAAATTAAAACCAAAAGCAGAAAAGAAAGAAGCTACACCAATAAGATCAAACACAAATCTATATACTGATATTAGCAGACACTATTGCAAACGAATACAAAAATCAGCAGTTCCTAACATTGCGCATAACTTCACACGTCTCCGCCAAAACAACAACAAAAAATGAAACCTATATTATGTTTTTGGTTAACAAGAAATTAAAAACCTCAAAAATGTACTTCTGGGAAGAGGAAATTCAATAGGTAAAGCAATGGTGGGTAAAAAATGAAAAATACAATGCTATTGTTGTACAGTTGGTAGTCCAAAACCTTGGAAAAATTTCAGAGATCATGTTGTTTCTTCATACATACCAAATGAGTAGGTTGTTGAGAACCAACCACAGAATGACTTCCCAATTTGAGACAGAAAAACTATAACAACCCTAGAGCAGTTAAGGCACCAATTGCAGGACCATTTTAATCAAATACTGAAAACTCAAAGCATCAAAGCATCATACATCAACAATCTCAATCATTCATTTAGGTCTCAAGTTGAACTTGCGCATGCCTCCACAGACACATTAAATTGGGAAAAGCAACAAGATTCACAGAAAGCATAGAGGATAGCGCAAGGATTCACAGTATTTAAAGCTCAAAGTATAAACACTAAACAGATGTTCATATAAAATGAGCAGTGAGCTAGGGAGCGAAGTATACCAGCAAGCTAAGAGGGCATGAGACATAAAGGTCAGACATTCTTCAACTTGTTCGTTTTTGAAGGAGGACAGCGCACCTTCTTCCTCATCCTGCGCGTGTGACAAAGTTTCTTTCTGCGAAGCCTTACGTGCTTGCCCAATTTCATCTTCGTCTTCATCTTATGCTCAAGCTTCAGCTGCAGCTTTGCATCCAAAAGAAGGTTTCCATCAAAACGAGCATCCTCCTCGTCATCACTTTCAGAGACCCCGCTATCTACCACACCAGCCCTCTGAATGTCGCTCGAAGCAGACATTCTGATTGTGAGAGCTGGGGAGTGGAAACGAAGTCCATGGAGAGAACTGGAGAGTAGATGAATGGGTTTCGACGAAAGCCCGGGAACTGAAACAGGAAAACACCAAAAACCCATAACAGACTCTTTAATTGCATATGTCAAATTGCGAAAAAAAA
>NBIL01129377.1:0-16983 GCA_002752925.1 Viola pubescens var. scabriuscula | reverse complement strand
CACTGAAATTAATGGATTAATTTAGTACTTGTATTTATTTTTGATTTTAAAAGGTACTTAAATTCAAAAGATTGATCACATTTGGTACCTCACCCTAATGTCGTCCATCGCACTCCGTTAAGTATCGACGTGGCATGACACGTTAGTTGTCACGTGTCATTTTTGCTGACGTGTCATGCCACATCAGCTCATCTTCTTCCTACAGCCACCTTCACTGTCGCCGACCACCCACATAAGTCCAACAACCACCCTTTAAAACCACAGATCCGACACCAAACCCTTATCTCCGACCCAAATCCGACCTAGAACACCACCCTCATCCCATCTTTGTTGCCGTCTGCTTGGTTGTGAAGTGCAAAACAGCCACGCAGTGGAGAAGAGCAGCAGCAGCCGGAAGCAGCAACAGCCGCAGAAGCCGGATCTGAAATTAATTGTTGCTCCTGTTCTTGAATTAATTGCTGTTGTGTTTGATTTAATTGTTGGCTTAATTTTGGTTTAATTTTGGGTATTTTTTAGTCGGATCTGGATGGGGTAGTGGGGTTTTGGTGGTGTTCTAAGTGAGAGTTGGGTCGAAGATGAGGGTTTGGTGTCGGATCTGTGGTTTTAAAGGGTGGTTGTCGGAGTTATGTGGGTTGCTAGCGGCGGTGAAGGTGGCCGGCAGCGGTGAAGGTGGCTGGAGGAAGAAGATGAGCTGATGTGGCATGACACGTCAGCAAAAAAATGACACGTGGCAACTGACGTGTCATGCCAGGTCAACACTTAACAGACTTCGACTGACGACGTTAGGGGAGGTACCAAATGTGATCAATCTATTGAGTATGAGTACCTTTGAAAACAAAAAATGAGTGCATGTACCAAATCAATCCATCAATTTAAATGCAGGTATAAAATTTTACATTAACTCCTAAATTAACATTACTGAGGAGTGACAAAAGAAATATGGCACCAACTGTTACTTTTTACCATGCAGTATTATTGTTACGAGGCTCGAATTGATTATGTAATTCTTCTTATTTGGTAGAAAGTATCGTTAAAGTAACTTTTTTTTTTCAATGTGCGTAATATGATTGGTAGAAGTTAGAGGCCTTCACGAACAATCGTTTGTCTTTTGATTTTTTTTTTTCAATCACTGATCTGTACAAATTGAAACCAAAAGCAACACTTTTGGAAAGAAAAGACTGTACAATGGAAACAGAAAAGAGGGGGGAATGTTTGATGCTTCTTCTACTCATTACAGAGAAGATCATTTCAACTTTTTTGCTTGCATAAGACTGCTGAAACAGCAAAAAAAAAACTAGCAGCTGCCGCAGCAGTGACCGGTAAGACTAATCGTTGTATTTAACGAAACAAGTTAAGCAAACTACTACTCCATCACCAGTTTCATATGGCGATTCAGGTCATCCAGGTAGCTGGAGCAACTATAATCTTGCGCATCACACCCATCGAGAAGCACTATCCTTCCTGAACTAGTTTTCTGTTTCAACTCTATATGTAGTTCCTCACCCTTCAGCAGCTGAACGACCTACATTGTTCCGAACACTAGTTGTTTAAGCGAAAAACCTTTGTTTTATCGCGTAAGCGCGAAGAACAAAATGAGAATAAGAACAGGAAATGTATAATCACCTGACCCATTTGAGGGCGCATATTCGGGAGATGGTTAATGCACAATGAAGCTGTCAACATGGCGCGCTTCATTTCAGTAGGATCATAGTTGTCTTCTAATCTCGGATCTGCTAACTCTTTAGCGTTGCTTGCTTCCAGAAGTGGTTTTGCCTGTCAACCATTGAACAAAAAAGACAACTTGTCATAGCTTTCTTGAGTTCATAATATGTTTTTTTCGGGTCTAAATCACACGTATACCGAATCTCATTGAGGTAGGACTAATCGTGTTTGCTTAGGGAAAAAGTGCTCTCGTCGGGGGTAGTTTCTTCCTACACAATATTTACAGTATGTATGGTAACTTATATGATAGATGTTGTTAGTTGTGTATAAGAAGATCATACCCACATTGCAAGGCTTTTCCTAGTTGAATCAACAGCATGGCGACCTGTTATGATCTCTAGTAACAGGACTCCGAAAGCGAATACATCCGTCTTTTCATCCGCGATTCCGTGCATAAAGTACTCAGGAGCCAAATATCTGAAAATTCAGTTCACCTTTCGATAAGTTCGAAGATGAACATATTTATGAAACGAAAAATAGGAAAAGCTGCATGTCTAACCCGAAAGTGCCTTCAATAGGGAAGACAATGTGGTGGAGCCAATTCTCAGGAAGCCATTTTGCCAATCCAAAATCAGAAATCTGAAAGGTGAAATCACAGCAAAGAAGTTATCTCTCGTTCGAGAAAACAGCTCACGATGTATGACGAAATGAAACTTTTTTTCTAACGGAAATGAAGAAAAACTAAAGAAACAAAAACCTGAGCATCAAAATCTTCAGTGAGCAATATGTTCGAGGCTTTGATATCTCTATGGATAATTCGTCTTGGACAAATATGATGGAGGTACTCCAGTCCTTCTGCGATTCCGACAACCACCTTAAATCTTTTCTCCCATTCTAGATGAGCTGATTCACCTGAGATGCAAAATATCTCAGACATTCACACAATTCTAATTCTGTAACAAAACTAGCTAGCCAGCTAGATGAATCAATGGAGACAGACACCATACCATGAATCATCGAAGCAAGGCTACCGTTCGGTAGATATTGAAGGACAAGGTGCAGACCACCTTCAGTGCTGAACCCAAGTAATTTTGCTGCATGAGGGTGGTTTATGTGTGCAATGATCCCAAGCTCTGATAAGAAGTCTCCAATCCTATCCTCTTCTTCCTTCTCATTATTCATCAACTGCTTTACGGCTACGATTTGGCCATCAGGTAAACACCCCTTGAACACTTTTGCATGGCCTCCTTTCCCAATCAAGTTCTCTACAGAAACATTTATTTGATGCATATTCAGAAACAGCAAGAAAACCAAGCAGTGTCAGCAAAATGCAACTCATCGAAAACATCCTATGCTTGATAAATCTTCGTATATGATCAAAGATAAGTACTAATCTGTCAAATTTATTCAAGTTTACATTTTTCTAAAAGTTCAAACCTTTAGTTTACTTGTAGAATACCCATCTCAAGCTTCCCTGGTTAAAACCCGCAACCAAAACCTAATCATATTTAACAAATTTGCCAAATTTGTTGCAGCCAACAACAGACTACTACTGAAACTAGGTAAACAAGTCAAAGCAGTTTGGTCCCAGAAACTTTGTCCTTATTCATATTTGCCCCCTATTTATATTTATATTGTCCAAAATGGTCACTCCCCCAGTTCTTCTGAGTAGTCTCAGAAAAATTAGGTCAAAATTGCAGGCAGCATTGACTGTGCTCAAGTTTCATTCAAAAATTAGTTGGTGCAGTTAATGAGAATTAGTACTTGAACTAAAGTTGTCACACCATGAAAGGGACAAGCTGATAAGATGTTCCTTTCTTGAAATGGATTAGGTTTCTTTTTAAAAATTGGGAAATTTCAGATGCAGAAAATTCAAACCATGAGAACTAGCAGGATTAATAAGACCAGAACTACAAACATTCAAAGAAACAGGTTGACCAACATGCTAATAGCAACATTAAATTGAGCCATCCGCCTTAATATGGCATCTTATATTGCTCGAACAGAATTAGTATTCTGCCTGAATTGAGCAAATAGGACACCCGAGGAGATTGAAAACAACTCCAAAACAACTCTATCAGATAAACTAATTATCCAATACAATAATTTCTTTTTAATTCAATCTGTAAGTACTTGCATAAATAAGTAAATAAATATATTAAAAAGGAATTAGCAGAGGGGATATGTCCATTACTTACCAGAACTGAAATTGTCAGTAGCAAATGCAAGCTCTTGGTAATCAAAATTCCTCCATGATGGTTTAGGAATAAATAAGCCTTCACAATCAATCCAAGTATCTGCTGAGTTTTGAATTTTTGAAAATTTCTTTTTCAAATTCTTCTTAGCAATGAGCTCGTAGGTTGAAACCAATGGGATGACTGAGAATCTCCTCACGGATTTCTTCTTGATCGAATCAAACATTTGTTTCCATTGATTCCCATTTTCTTGGGCTACAACCCTTTCATTGAATAATTTCTCTATGGAACCAGAGCTGCTGCTGCTGCTGCTATTATCAGAATCAGACCCTGAGATAGGAATCTCAAGAACACCTCTTGGTGATGGGTCATCAATCACGAATTCTCTCCTTTTCATGTCATCAAGGGATTCTATATCTGGATGTGGCCGTTCTTGTTTTTCTTCCATCATCTCTGCAGGAAAAAAACAGAAAACACCAGAAGAATCAAGAATTCATCTTCAGAAATCACATCCCCTGTTTGGTAACAGAGAAAACAGAGGAAAATGAAATGCAGAAGAAAACAAGAAACAGTGGCATAAAGCAACAATTTATCTGACCCTTTTGGAATGAAATTAGAAGGAAAACAAAAGGGAATTGATAATTATTCAACTCTCGTGCCTTTCATATGAATTATGCAACTTTGTAGAATTGAAAAACACCTCCCCTCCCCTGTTTGGTAACAGAGAAAACAGAGGAAAATGAAAAGCAGAAGAAACAATAAAAGAAGTGGTATTAGCCAACAAATTGACACTTTTGGTGACAGATTGGAAGGAAAACAAAGGGAATGGAGAATTAAAGCTCATGTCTTTCACATAAAAACAGAATCCTTTTCCTTTCTCATTTTCCCTTCCATTTCTCAGCAAAAAAGAAAAGAAAAATCTTACCTTCACAAGGCATAATTGGTGAAAAGGAAAAAAACTAACAAAAGATTGGAAAAAAGAATCTGCAACAGCAACAGTCTCCTCCTTTCGACAAGCTTGGCATTACCATACCCAGAAAACAAAAATCCTGACAACCAGAGATTATTACATACAAAGCAAACAACCTTATCCTACATGCATCTGGTTGTTTGTTTGTTGCAACAGGGAGAGAAACAGAAACCTAGCTAGAAGGCAGCAAAGGTATATTTCTGTGATTAATATATTTATTATTAAAGAATGGTATATCTTGAAGAAATGGTTATTCTTGGAAGAGAGAAGGGATGATGAGGCAGAAAGGCAGGGCTTTGAAATTTGATTTGGAATGTGTGCTATATTTATACAATTTCTGTTAATGGTTTGTACTTTGTATGTTTTTTTGTTTGTTTTATTATTTAGTGGATTTATAAGATTGATTACTTAATTAATTAATTAATTAATGGTTAAATTTTAAACTCACCACCTAAACCAAACTTGAAATATAAGGACACCTTATGAACTAAATATTTATTGATTTATTATCTCTTGAAAAATTGTTCGATACAATCTATACTTTTTTTTAGATTCGTTTGTCTTAAAATAATCACGGATATTCAATTTAATAATTGTTTGACATCGTTCATGATATATTCTTTAATCAATTCACTTGACTATTTTCTGTGAAAATTTAGTCTAAAATGTTATTGCATTTCGAGTATAGTTTAAGGTCGAGGTAAATTTTCTTTTTAACTAATTGATAATTATTGTTAATGACAATTAGGAAAAAGGATTAGTAGCAAAAATTAGAAAAGAATGAGTAAATTGGCTGAGGGGATTAGAAATATTTGGATTCAGGATCGCGATTTTTGCCGCAACTAACGCTTGAAATAGTGATTTAGATGGACAATAACTAACCCACCAGCGCCAGCGGAAAGATGTAATTGCCCTGGTCTTTGCAGGGGCTTTTTCGGGAATTCACGAAAGGAAAAAAGTCAGATATTATTTTTGTTGTTGTTGCCTTGTTGGATATTTTGTGACACGTGGCTAAAGCCACAGTCCTTGCCTTCCATTAGACAACGTTGTATACTCCATAAGATTTACATGATCTACTAAGTAACATTATTAAACCTTAATTTGTGGTAGGAAAGCCTTTTAAATCCTTGAACCTTTGTGAAAAAACAAACTTTTAACTGTCTTATTACTAACTTAATCCTTTATTAAACATAATTTTTTAAAAGCTTCACTATTCCAATCTAAGAGATATTTTTTCCCACTTTTAGTGTCGATTCAATGTTATTATTTTATATATATATAGAAAAAAAAACCATAATTCATAGATTTTTTTTTCTTCTACTTTCACCGGAATTAATCACGTTCGCATTACATTGGTTTTGTAAAAGCGTGATTATTGGTGGATTCAGCTAGCTTCGATTTAATTTTTTAAACCTTAGTTACACATGAGTGGGCTTTGAGATGAGTCCGCCGACCAAAAAAAGGTAAATATAAATTATAAATTAGGAGAGTCAAACTTGAGACCTAACCTTTATTTGCTTTAGAAGAGGTATATTATTTACTAAACTACAAGCTCAATGGCAGCCAACCGAATCTAACTAACTTGGGTATTTAAGAAACAAAATTGATTTTTTTTAAAATAATGATATATATTTGAAGTATTACTTCACATTAATTAGAAACATAAAACTTAACCTCCATTTACTTTGGAAGAAGTATATTATATATTAAACTACAAGTTCATTGATAATTTAGTAGTAAGTCGTATCTAATATGAGCTATTTTTTATAAAAAAATAAATCATATATTAGTAGTAAATTATATTTAGAGTATTACTCCATTCAAACAAATAAAATAAAAATATTTAATGGGTAAAAATAGATAGTAAAATTAATAATAAACACAAAATAGTACTTTCTATTTTTATCTTTTTGTTACTCCATATGGTAGAGTTTCATGTGCATCTCTAAAAGGCTTGTCTATGTATGCCTCAAAATCCTACTCCAGTCCAAAAAGAGTTTATATCCCCCGTACGAATCCATTTACTGTAACAAAACCATGTTAGTTACAAACTTACAACAAAGTTTGTTCAAATAATTGCTGCCATGGTTTCTCTATGCTTTTTTTTTTTTTTTAAATAATAATAATAATCACACTAACTTTTTTACTCAATTGAAATCTAATTATTAGTTATAAAATAAGACTCTGGTTATTGTAACTATTGATCAGATATATCGTTCACCTTTAATTTTATGTATCGAGTTCGAATATACATAAAATACAAAGCGTAATAAAAATTACTCATCCGACGATTTTAAAATGAGATACTACACTAGCGATCTATAAAAGTAAAAAGGCTTGATATTCCGAAGCAAAAGTGATGTATGTAGGAGGTACTGTACTACTACCAGGTCAACTACTAGAAAATTTGGTGGCTAGCTTGTGAGCTTTTATTTATTTTTCATCTATTATTGTTTTTGTGCATATGGTGGTAGTTTTTTTTTTCTTTTCTCAAGAGGCCAATTTGAAATAAATACTGCTATTATAAAGCCGAAAGTGATGTCATTAAACAGATTTCTTTTACTACTACTTTGTAGTTCATGACAATAATTTCTCAGAGTAAGCAATTACTAAAAGGTTGCAAAAAAAGAAAGAAAAAAAAGGGTTGCATGTGAGGAGTAGGAGTGCAATAAATAATGGACTGACGAAAAATGGCAGCCTTCAATTCATTACAATTTGGTCAACATTTTAACATTGTTGAGTCTTTTCCATCATCCAGGCCTGAAAATTGGAATGATATCAAGTAATTTGAAGACACATGGTATGTTTCGACCGGCACCAGAGATCCAGAGGCCAATTTATAATAATCACATTGCATTTTGTTATATTCATTACAAAATACGAGTAATTCTCCACTACTCTACGATTGCATGAGTAGCTAGAGAGTAAATGATGAGCCGACATTTTCTTAATAGGCTAATTTAACTTGAGAATTACATCTTTATCAAATTTTATTTATTTTCCTAGTGAGTGAAATGTTGTTTTCGTTAGAAGCTAGTTTAATTAAGTATACATATAAAAACCATGGCAGACGGGCATTTGAGTTGGATCAAAAGTAGTTTTAAATGCTTTTTATAAATTTTGGTGTCAAGTTCAATCCATTTCGTACGTAGAAAGTCCAATTGACTCCAAACTTGCGTAGAAAGCAGGTGGCATTAAGGGTAAGTACATGTGAAAGATGGTGTAACAAGAGACAAACGGTTGGCTTTAGATGACCCATCTCATCAAGGATAGATAGTCAACCAACATATCAGTATTCTTGTCCCATGTCAATATTTTTTTTTGCCCTTTTGGCTTGGCTCTTGAACCTGAAAAAGGCTGCCACTGTCGAATTTTGCTTAATTCTAGTTCAAAATTGTCATCATTCAGTTTATTTCAGTGAAGATAGTGTAGTGGTGTATTTCAGATTTCTAAGTCAAGACGGACATTGTTGAGTTTTGACTAGAAATGATAACATAGTACTAAATTACTACAAAAGGTTAAGGGATGTGTGAGCGGAGAAGTTGATTAAGTCGAAGCTGGTAGGCCTGGCCGGACGAGCATAGTGTCAGCCTAAAGTTGTATACCCGATTTTTTTATTATAATAAAATAATTTTTTCTGTTTTACCCGACGTATACATCACAACTGAATCACTTAAATATTGTCTCTCATTTTCTTTTTCTCTCTTTTAAATTGCGTGTTTTATATTATACGTGGGTTAATTCAGGGTGAGTTGTTAAGACACAATTTTTTTAAGCAAAACATTTCAAATAAGAATTATATATGCAAAATTACGGCACTTTGGAGAAAACCCATGATGACGATGGAAAATGGTTAAACAAGAAGATGATTGCGATATTGAACAAATCACTATCATGAGCATGACGAAAATTAAACTAGACAGTTAACAATTCTAACGATAAGTGGGTGAACTAATCCCGTTAATATGACTTTGAAAAACCCCACCAACCCTCACCAAGGTCACTTCAGTTAGAAAGTGCGTTTAACTGAATTCTCGTGACGTCCAAACCTAAACCTAAGATACACACACCCACATAAAAAAAATACATACGGATGAAATTACTTAAAGTCTCGTTACTCGGCTGATCAATTTTAGGCTAAATTATATTTAATTACGTGAACGTTCATTGGTTTGATAATTTATATACGAAGTAATTATTTGGTGTGACCACTTGTACTCATGATTCAGTTTGAATAGTATGATTTTTTTTCGTTAATTCAGTGAAATTAGAAGTACTTCGGTCCAAATTTGAAAATAAAACCACCTATAGTATATTTGATGATGATTTTGGACTGTCAGATGAGAATAAATTATAATAAATCGGTTGCGAATAAGAATGAGATATATAATTAACAAGAAAATAAATTATAGATAAAAAATAATATTAAAAAATGAATGATAAGTGGTTGACTACTGGTCCTATTTAAAATGGATTGGTTGTAGTGTGATATTTCATTTAGTTTATAGTTTAGTAATACAGTTTAAAAAATATAAAGATAATTTTTATATATCAAAATGAAAAATAAAACTACCTCATTAATAGTTGAAAGTAATTACTTTGCCAATTAAAAAATGAAGCTCAAGCCCACTAATATGTATTCTTTAGACAAAAAAAATGAGTAAAATAAGATATAAAAATACCGTTAATGGGCATATAGTCTATTAATTATAATTTTATTGATAATAAAAATATTGATAAAAAATTATACTCAAATTCAAATCTCTCTTCTACCTTTTAAGAAATAAAAAGAAAAGAAACAACATATCTTATGGAAAGAGAGAAAGAGGGACATGTTTTTTAAGTAGCAGGGGCCCTTGTCATCACTTTTTCAAGTGAGCCGAAGAAAAAGAAAAGAAAAGAAAAGCTATGGATGATGATATGGGCCTTCACGCATGGCAAAGGGTTCGAGCAAATCCTTGTTTCTCTGACTGCACTTTCTCCACTTTCTTTCCAGGATTTGGTCCATAAACTCCATATTCAAGGTGGGATACCAACTAAACTCCCACATGATGACGTCAATTAGTTTTGATGGATACCAAATTACAATACCCAATATTTTAGGTTTAGATATGAGATTGACATATACAATTTTTCATGATTGGTTGCAACCGATCGATATTGATTCACTCGTTAATAAGTAAAGTGCTTACAAAAAAATAATTTTTTCATCATTACGCTTTTTCTTTAAAAGATTAGAGGGTCAAACTAATCACATCATATACTTTTATACTATTTTAGATAAATTATGTGTCATTTGAGTCGGTGAATAACCTACGTTCAACCCTTATTTTACCCTCTCTATTTGTCCCGCGTACATCATAGCCAAATTGCGACGACTGTTTGTAGATTAGATTTTTATCTTTTTGTTGTGTAAAATTGTACTAAATGCCTTGTTAAAGACTTGTACAAAAGTAATACGAGATGAGGGGATTGAAATTGAAACATTTCATTTTAGCTTTTGAGCTAAAAGCCTTAAAAGCCCTTGCTCCGCCTGTCCGCCACTGTCTTTGACTCTCTTCCCTTTTGATGTCAAATTCTCAACACAACTGAATCACACAACCAGGCCGACAGAGCAACACTTGCTCCTTCAAGTTCCCAACCACTTCTAACTGTCGGACTATGACAACCATTTTTTTTTTGTCTTTCAATTAAACAAGTACTACTATGAAAGAAAAATGTTTCTCTCCTGTACATTTTATTTATTTATTTTCTTCTCAAATTATGAGTTTTCAAGAATTTTGTGGAATTTAAATTTTGAAATAAAGATTCATAATTGACTGACGTAGAAAAAAAATAAAGGCTTAAGGAGTGAAGATGACGGGTTGGGATGATTATGAGTCAACAAGTAAGCCCCACTCACTAACGTGAGAATGTGGGGACCACTCGGGGTAAGAAAATATTTTTTAAACTTTTTGTTCGCATCATCTCTGCCATGTCATTTTTTTGAAATATTATTATTAAATATATGCCACATATAGGATATTAATATTGGAAATTATTTTCTGAAATTTCTAGAAATTAAGGAAAATTGGATTTATTAAACACTAGGATCTATTTACCCATTAAAAAACATGTAGGGATTCCTAGGTCCAATTAAAAGTGTAAGAATCTCTATGACCTAAAATAACAAAACTCCTAAAATTATTAAACCAAAAATAAATAAATATGAACTTTTTACGTGTCAATAAGATCCTTATAAATAAGTATATGGAAATCAAATTGCATCGTTAAATTATCGAGTAACTAAGATTAATGGTTAATCTACCTTAAGCTAGCACAACTATACATGTCCACTCAACGCTACGGCGGAGGTTGGGTGCAACCCACTTGCCAAAATAAAAAATTACTTAATTATGTATTGTTAAATTTGAACCCGCTGAAAATATGTATCGAACCCACTAAAGAACCATTACGATGAATAACCGTAAAAGTTTAGTACATAGAAAATAGAAAATTTTTTATTATTTTTTATTTTTTACTCTTTAAAGTTTAATTTAGGAAGAAGTTTAGTGTATCAGAGTCAAACTTATCATTCATAAATCGATGGTAACCAATAATTTGATTGTAGTCATTTATGATAAGTATAATTTAATTAGTGGTAACCAATTTAAATACTTTCACAACCGTAATGCTGTCATAAGCGTACTTAAATACTATAGTCGTTAATTGCATTTTTTAGCCATCTGTTGATTAAATTTTGCAAGACACAAAAACTAATCATATTTAATTATCTTTTAGTATTCTCTTTTATAAAATTAGCCGACATAAGAAAACATATTATTTATCCTTTTGTATTCTTTCTTATAAAGTTAGCATTAATTTTACCCATTGCTACAGCAAATGTAAAAATGCATTCTCTACAATAAGTATTGTGAAGACTCGATAACAAAATCAAAAGTGAAATAGTTTGTTAAATAATTGTTATTTTACATACATTAAGAAAAATATATTTAATTTTATCAATATAATATGAATCTATCATGCAGCGGTTTAAAAATATGAAAACGTGATGTAAACAATTATGGTAGTAATGATTTATAATTTTATTTTAGTCGGGTAATAACTTATAATAAATTCATAATTTGTAAGACTTTAAATAAATTTAATTTATTTAATTATTTATAATACACTAAATATTTTCTGGCTCACCCACTAACTCTACGGAATAAAAACGAGTGATTCACAATAGTGATGGTTACTTACTTGGCATCCAATGGTTCAATCCTTGTCACGTTTTTTTTTCTTTCTTATATTATATTATTTAAACAATAGTAGTATTTCAAAATTTATGTCGCTTATATTATTTAAAACGATTAGTAAAATGCGTTCATCTCTTTCCTTCGTAATAACCAAAGTCCGGATTTCAATCAAAATCAGTGTAAACTCAATGGGCTTTGTCTTAGGGTCCACGAACCCCTCAAATTTCCAAATTCTATTTTCATCCTTGCCTTTCATTATTAATTTTCTTTTAAAATCAATTTATCTATGTTAGTAGTTGTAGCTAACTTTTGTTGTGTTATATTGTCTTTAATGGAGTTGCAGCTAACTTTTTCTGCCACGAAAGTAGGAGCTACTTCAATTATGGATAAAATGTACTCTCTTCTAGTCTTATTAACTGTCGCTTTGACTTTGGGCATGCATATTAAAGAAGGCCGATGACTCGCTGTTTGAGACAATTTTGCCCTTTATTTTTTCTCGAACTTACGAGTGTACCATTCATGTAATTCGAAAAAAAGTAAGGGGCAAAATTATCTCAAACAGTGAGTCATCGGGCTCCCTTAGTATGTGTGCGACAATTAATAAAACTAGGAGATAGTATCAAATAGTAAATATTGCATTGATTTACAACAAGCGCCTGTAGCTCAGTGGATAGAGCGTCTGTTTCCTAAGCAGAAGGTCGAAGGTTCGACCCCTTCCTGGCGCGTCTATTACCTTTTTTGTCACCCGCACCGCCCTAAAATCTACACTCGCCCACACCGGAACCTTCCTCCAAACTCCTCGGTCCCAAAAATCAAAATCCCCTCCCCCAACTCGGCGACTCCGATCTCTGCGCGCCCACCATTGTCCAACTCCAAAACTCCTGTTTTCTTTCTTCCAATGTCTCTTCTCGGAGACGACGGTCGCGGCTACGAGCTAGCCCGCAAGCTAGAAGCTCTTGGAGTTTGGCGCACGTGGCTCGGCGACTCTCTCTACTCCACATTCCTCCTCTCTCTCTCCTCCCCCGCCACATGGGACTCCTTCATGCGCGCCGATGACTCCAAATCCAAGTCCCTCCTCCAGCTCCAGCTCCGCGTTCGAGCGCTCTTGTTCGACAAAGCCTGCGTCTCTCTCTTCCTCCGATCCAAGGTCCCTTACCCTTCTCCTACCGTCGCCGTTTCGAAACTCAATCCCAATTGTGAGAATCCGAATTACCTTTGTTTGGTCCTGATTAGTTTGAAATTTCAATTCTGTGCGTTTTTTTTACTTCTTTTGATTGAACTCTTTTGAGTTTGTTCTTAGACTTGCAGTTGCACGGTGATGATGTTTACTTCACGCTAGAGGATGGAGATCAACGCCGCGAAGTCGGTGGTGGTGCTGGCGTGGGAGCCAGTACAGCAGCACCGTCTAAGGTATTATCAACCAGACGCAGTGTATCACTTTGGAATGGCTTTATTTGTACTGAGTAGCTATTAATTTTCTTCCTTATCCATTTTGGACATTAGCGCCTCACCTGCTCATTGAATAATTGACCCTGAAAAGAAAAATACAACCTTTCTCAGTAAAACTAGTTATTGGTGTTTTGGTGGAGAAGAAGGAGCACTCTTCTGTTACTCCTTTTTGAGGAAAAAAAAGAAAAGAAAAGAAATTGCAGAAACAAGTAGGGCGTATTCTGTGGTTTAGTTGTGAATGCATGCTTGTTCAAGTTTGTCTAACAAAACATGAATGAATGTGTGCTCTGGAACTGTGTGATGTTTAACAACAATTGGTTTAAGGGCACTTTCTTAGTTGTTTCCTATGTCTGCCATCTCTGGTTTGTTGGGGTTAAATCACATCCCAACATGGTTGCCTGACTGCAATGAATGGGTTTTTACTTTGCAGAGCCATGTTAAGCATAATTTTGGTGTTGGATCAAGGATTGCAGAGGCATTCAAGAACGATGAGTTGCCTGAAACTTGGTATAGTCAGTTTATTGAGAAGTATAAAGTTAGCAGACCGTATAGGTTATCATTTGTGGACCGAGAGTCAGAAAAACGTTCACCTGAGGAAATGTCCAATTATCTTGTACTCCGTGATAAACATAAGAGAAGGCGGGTTGCATTTAAGCAGGATCAGTACATGAGTTTTGGAAATTCTTCTATGGGAGGTGCACCAAATGTGCATCCCAGTTCAGTCTTAGATGGTTATAACTCAGCTGGTGATGACGATGCAATGCTTTTCCCAGAAACAATGTTTATGTCAAACTGTGTTCCTGAGAGTGCACTCCCACTGATAATCAGAGAACCATTGAATAAAAAAATAGAGTTCCATGGTGTTTTTGATGCTCTACCCCAGATTAGAAGTCCTGTAAGGATTGAGAGACTTGGTATCAGTGTGGAACAAGGAGGAAATTTGCATCGTGGGAAGAATGGGTCTGAAGGGAATAGGAAACTTCTCAGTCAAGAGCAAGCATCGATGATGTCCCAAAAGGTAGTATCTCGTATGTTGGCACGGGTGGGTTTTGAAAGTGCTACTGAAGTTCCCTTGGAAGTCTTATCTCAACTGCTGAGGTGTCATATCTGTAAACTAGGCCGCACATTGAAATTTCTTGCTGATAGTTACAAAAAGCAGTGTTCAGCAATTGAACTACTTAAGATGTTTCTTCAAAATGCAGGCAACATGTGAGTTTTTGATCCTCTTTATTATCAAGTTCACTTCAACACACAAATTATGTATATATATGTATGTTTATGCCATTTCAAATGTTCGGTTTTCTTTTAATTCGCATAGTCACGATCGTGTGACTGATGTGTCATTGCTATGTGTTGTAATCAGCACTTTGCTAGCATATCTTCTATTAACTCCAGTACTTTGTGCTATGGTCACTATCTAACTTGGTTGTCTTCTGTGCAAGTAATTTTTCGATTTTGATGGAGCTGGTTAAGGATGGCACAAAGCATGTCATGCAACCAACGCAGCAACAAGTAGTGCATGGTATCCAGCCGCAGTTGCAGTCTCAAAACCAAGCAGCTCTTCGATTATCCCAGCAAGTATGCTATATAATTGATTTTTTTGCATTATATGCTTCTTTTCAACTCTTTACTGTTGTTTATATCTTCCTGACTTTTGAGGCATTACTGGGTCATCTGAGAAACTGTTTTGAAGTTTTCTGGTCAGGCATCAATAGATCATGTAAAGCATCTTTAGCATGCTAATAGAAATGGTGTTCCAGTTAGGTGGTGCCAGAAAATTGACTAAAAACAGGAGCATCTTCACCACTGGAAACCATTGAACTATCATGCTAGTATCTGTAGCATGCTGATCTTGTTATACTTGGGTGGTCCTTGAAAATATAGTTGTTGTATGACCATTTGTGCAAGGCCAGGAGTTTCTCTCTTTGGTTGGACTTTAACTATGCATTGATTGGGTCTCCTGTTCAATAATAGCCCCCCAGAGCTTATAACTTTTAAGGTCTTACACTTTAATAGTTTACGCTTTTTTAGTCTGTTTAGTGACCTGTCAGAATATAAGTGTATGTTGTGTTGTTGGCAGGATGACTCGTATAATTTGGAAGTCCATTTTTCTTGAGAGATTACCTCAGTAGTCTTTAGTCAACAACAATTTTTAATAATTGCCTTGACATATTGTACCGATACTAGCATGATAATCATATGGTTTCTGGTGGTGAAGGTGCAGATGCAAAGACAGATGCATCCACAGATGCAACAGATGGTTCATCCCCAAAATTTGTCTATTTCACAACAGCAGCAGCTGCAGCTACAGCTGGAGAGAACGCGTAGGCGGCAACAGTCTACTCCTCGCCCTGGCGTGGATATGGATAAGGACAGACCATTGGTACAAGTTAAGCTTGAAAACCCACCAGAACTGCCATTGGATGGTAACGCGTTTGGTGCTATGCATTCTAGACATCCGCAGATGCAGTACCGTCAGCAACAGCTTGCTGCTATATCAAATCTCCATGCTCAATCTAGCAATCAGTTTAGGCAGCTGGCTTCAATGCAAATTCCTCAAATGCATTCACCGTAAGTAAAAGTTATGGGGATAATGGATTCAAACTCGAATGAATTGTTTGTTTAATTTCTCTCTCCTCTATTTGCTGGTGTGGTTCTGCCGAGCTCTTAAATGCCATTATTTGTTTGCAGGAGTATGAGTTCAGGAAGCATGGGTAGTGTTATTAGGGCTCCACCTGTAAAGGTCGAAGGTTTTCAGGAGCTGATGGGTGGGGATGCTTCTTTAAAACATGATTCAGAGGAAAGCAAGCTAACTTCCCCCTCAAGCAAATAGATCTCGACAAGGTATTTATCGATCATTCCACATTTTGGCGTACGTAACCTTGCCATGGTTGTTTGATTCAACCTCAACCTCCTTGTTAACAAATGTGACTCCCTGACCTAAATTTGATACTGTAAATATGTTTAGTTTAAACCTTTCGTGAGATGGGCTCTAGTTTGATTAGTGGTTCAAAATACACACCATCGGGGTAGAGATTGCTGTTGTAGGAGTGGTATAGGTATATCACCTCCAAGATTTTTGATCACTTCCTCACAATTATGGTCTTCTATTGTTATATATTTGCTTGAAAGCGATTTGCTTTCCTCTTCGTTTTTTAAAAATCAATAAATAGTTTCATTAATAATTTTAAGAGTGACTTCTGAGAATTCTCTCTCTAATGCAAGAAGAGCAATAATGAGTTTTTTTTAAAGCTGATCTTAAGTGATCCTTGACCCCTTCACTACCGAATCAACCATAATCTTCTAAAGATTAAAAGGTAAATTAAAAAGGAAATAATTCATAATCTTCTAAAGAATAAAAATATTAAATTTTCATAGAACCAACCAGATTATTTTATTAAAAGAAAATAAATAAGAGAAAAATCAGAGCAAAGAAAATTCACAATCGTTTCTGCTGGGAGGATCT
>NBIL01129374.1:0-10130 GCA_002752925.1 Viola pubescens var. scabriuscula | reverse complement strand
GGTATCCATACCCGCATTTTGCGGGTATTTAGTGCGGGTAGCGGTGCGGGTAAGCACTATCCATGCCCGCATCCATGCTTTACCCGCACCCGCAAAATACCCGCACTTTGCGGGTAATACCCACCCGCAATTGCGGATATCCAGCGGGTATCCGCGGGTGCGGGCGCAAATTGCCAACCCGGGGACTAAAATGGTTGCTTAAACTCAATATTCAGTAAGGTGCGCATATTAAGGAGGCCGGATGACTCACTATTTGACCCCAAAAAATTCCGTGTTTTTTTTCTACCGTACCTTAATCCTTAACGTGCTTCCTATAAAAAATTAAGGGTAAAATTATCTCAAATAGTGAGTCTGCCGACCGTTTTAAGGTACGTGCCGAAACAGTAAAACCAAACCCTAAAACGACATTTATTTAAAAACGGAGGGAGTATATAAAAATAAGGGATGTATCGAAAGAATTCCCGCGTCGGGTATAAACTTCATACAATAAGATGGATGGAAGATGGCCATTTAATTCAAAATTTAAGGCAGAGATAGTGAAAGTTTATCGCACATAGACAACGCAGTCAAAGCAATCAATGCACACCTACGTTAGACAACGGGATAATTATATTTTTTCACCCAAATTTAATTTTTTATATTAATTTTACACCTCATTTTATTTTTAGTTGAATTTAATTTTTTGATTTACATTTTCATATTAATTTAGCCCCTCTAGGTAACACCGTGCACGCACAGTCAGACGCTAAATCTGATGACGTAGTAGTGTTTAATATTGTTTAGCTGACATGACAATTCGTGTCCGATGTCGTTAAATTTTTTATATAAAAAATTAAATTTTAAACTCATTTCCCCGACCCATATTAACTCATTTCATTTTTTAATGGGTCGGATAAATGGATTTAAAATCCAATTTTTCTTTTAAAAAATCTGACGTGGCATCTGACATGGATCGACAGGTAGCTAAAATAAAATAAAATAAACAACAGTTTGCAATGGAAATGTCAAGAAGAAACCACTCCCATACCTGACCTGACCTAACCAGTTAGGCTGTGCAGTGTGCACCATCAATAACATAGTTACTGCCAAATCAATATCAGAATGAGTTGAAACCTATAAAACATTCTGATTTTAAGCTTTTTTTACTGGATGATGATCTAGACGAGAATGGAAAAGCACTAAATAGATCGTGCAAAAACATCAGAATAATACCATGTCATGTAGACCACAATTTCCAAGAGTAGTTTGCCTATATTCCACCAATCAAACAAACAATGAAAGTTGAAAGTAAGCACATATTCTTGTCTAACCCCATTGGAAAAAACAGTTTACAGCGCAATACGGGAAGTGAAGCCTACAAATTCATATCTCCAAACACAGAAATATCCATGCAAGCCAAAATACTACTGTACTTCAACAAGAAAAGGAAGTGCAAACATACCAATAAAGAAGAAGCCAAAAGGAATAGATTCAAGCACGAAGGGAATCTCTTGCCCAGGTGTGAAAAGCTGCAGTGTTAGAAAACCATACATCTATTCATTGAAATAATTGGTACAAAAGCAGAAAGATTATATTTGCAAATGCAGATCCATCTGTCATAGCATACAAAAATTTCATAAAAAGGGGAAAAGAATAATTATACACGGAAATTCAGTTCTTAAAACAGCTCAGCACAAGATACTACTTACGAAAGACTAAAGAACTGAAGAGTAAGCGTGCCCATGTACTTTATTTGAATGTTGAGAGCCTGGGAAGCTTGTCTCTGAGATAATACAACCTTGCCCTCCGGACCTTCCTATGCTTCACAACTTTTATCTCCTTAATGTTTGGTGAGTAGCTGCAAAAGGTAAACATAACATCATACTCAAGCCACAACCAAGTGTTTGAAAAGGAAGATTAACAAGAAATATCAGGAGGATCCCGAGGTCAAGAGAATACATCAGAACACAGAGCTACACAGGAGGAAAATTCTGTTTGATGCATGTCCGATGATGACAATGTATCCAAAAGATAACTCAGTTTGAAACTTCAAATTCTTGGAACCAGCAGGCTAGACTAGATAAATGTCTCAAAAGCTGGTATTAAGCATCAAACTCAATGCCAATAGGTGTTTTTACGGATCATGAATGAGGCTGAAGACTTTACACTACTTCATGCCACGTATGAGAGGAATGCAGCCATTATTCATGACTTGACATGAACTATGCACCATGTAAATGAGACAAGCTTTCTAAAGTAAATCTCGTAAGTATTTACTCAAAAATTCACAATTTCTTCTCCCTGCACTAATATTTCCACTGGCAGAATAAGCTCAGCAAAACAATGACCATGCAAATGTTTCCACCCAATTCTCTACGGTGTTCAAACACACTTAGATTCATATGAGCATCCTGACCACAAGCAATATTTTCTTTTAAACAACATCATGCAAGAGAACGTATAAAAACTAAAGTGAAGGTAACCGCCAGAGTAAACAGCCCCATATGTCAAATTATACAAAAACAATGTACAACTTATTTAATAGTAGCACAATGGTGAAGAAGTACTCACAGTGGGAACACAATCTCAACCCCAATGCCAGCAATAATCCGTCGAACTCTAATAGTGGTATGGATACCCGCATTTTGTCTAGAGATCACAATACCCTTGTAGATGGACAGCCTACGCTTGTTTTCCGGAACTTCCTGTCACCCATCAACCGCAGAAAACAACCTCTCGTAAATATTCAATTTCAAAGAAACAGAACATGAAACCAACATGCAAAATGAGATTGCCTACCAATTTGATCTGCACTATATCCCCTGTCCTTAAATCTGGAATGGGCCTTTCCTTCTCTGATGCCTCAACAGCTCTCCTATTCAAAATCTACTAAAAACATACCAAATTTATCACCATAATAGAAATTTGAATTGCAAAAAAGAAACGAAATTTAGACAACAAACACGACATTGTTAAATTACCCCCATAACATCTCCAAGCTTAACCCGCGGCTGCCACGGTTCTTTGACCACTTCTTCTGCTTCAGCGCTAACCTCCTCGCCATCTAAAACTGCTACCGCTCCCGCCTCTTCTACAACAACGACATTTTCAGTTTCTTCCACTGCATCGCCGCCTGCAGACTCTGGCTCTGCTCTCGCAACAAGCCTCTGTCTCGCGAATGCTGAGACGACTGCGTCCAAGTTTGAGCCGAATGAGCTGGAAGAAGTCCTAGAAACCGAAACCCGAGATGCCGAGAAAGGGGAACCGTGATGGGTGGTTGTGGAAAACCCTAATTTCTGCGAAGAAGGAAGACATTGAGTTGGGTTTCTTGGAATTACAAGCAGAGCGTGAGAAAGAATCTTGGAACCCATTTTTTTTTGATGTTTTGTGGCGGGGAAACTAGAAGGAGGAGGATGAGCTAGTGAGAAAGCATCATCTTTTGTTATTACTGGTTAGTGAAGAAGTGTTGGATGCAGAGAAATGTGCCTTATCCGTTGAAGGAGAGGGTGTGATTGGGCTTTTACTAGTTTTGGGCTGAGGAAGGAAGCTTATTTGGGCTTTTACGAAGTGGGCTTGGTAGCATTGAGCCCAATTCAAGGGGAGAGGGCAAATGTAACCCACACGATCTTGACAACATAAATGGTTTGTTAAAAGTAACACATTTTTATTTTGTAAACAGGAATATAAGTTAGGACTTGAAGAAGGACCTGGAAGTCCAATAGACAATGATTACGTAATTTATTAGTTGTTTATTGGTGATAAAAGTAGAATTTAAATTCGAATTTCACCTCCGCTTCTAAAAGTACTATAAATTTAATAAGTATTTTTTTAGCATAATATAAATATTTATAATGCACAACACTCACAGCACAACACAACGCAACAATATCGTACAGATAAGCAAGACAACACTCATAGTACTGAGTAGTAAGCATTCTCATACCATCAATTCTAAATAATATGTGATGACATCACAATTCCAATTTTCAACCAACAAAATTAAAAACAATTTTAAAAATATATAAAAGAACCATGCGATGCGACCCACCACCGCATCTCCGTGACGCAACGACATCGTATAGTTAGGCAATCACTGCGTGGCACCTAAGCACGGTACTACTGCCCTTTTTCTCAACCTTCCGAGCTTTCAAATTCTGCCACGTGTCCCCTCTTTTGGTCCTACCCCCGTCCCACTCTACTTTCTCCGTTTCTCCCGCCATTCTCTCTCGCACGCACAACCGAACCGACCCACACACCTTTCCTCTCCCTCCTCCTCTCTCTCTCTTTTCTCAACCGAAGTGGCCAAAAAGACCAAAGATTGTTCCTTTCCTTCATTGCCTTTCTGCCCAATAAGTTCTCCTCTCGCTTCTTTTCTCTTTTTCTGCAACTTTCTTTCTTCTCTTGGTTTTCTCACGAGTCTCGCCGAAAAGTGAATCGCAGAGATGTCAAGAGATTCCGATACAATGAGGGCAATCCCGCCTGGGATTTTGCTGTTGAGGACGGTGAGATGCAGAGATTGGAGTTTTCAGACGTATAGGTTCATAGTCTTGGTCATTACTTTCATCGCGTATACTAGTTACCATGCATCGAGAAAACCCAATAGCATAGTCAAGAGTGTGTTGGATCCCGAACCCAACCACTCAAATCATCATCATTTCTCTTCTGGCGTGTACCCATGGCCGCTAGGGGATGTTTTTGTCAAGAAAGGTAAGTTCTTGGACAAAAATCACACAAAAGGGTGGCCTCCATTTAATACGAAAGATGGGACTTCTAAGTTGGGTGAGATTGATGTTGCATTTCTTGCTTGTTACTCTATAGGGGTGTATATTTCTGGGCATTTAGGGGATACTCTGGATTTGAGGTTGTTCTTAACATCTGGGATGATTGGTGGTGGCATATTTGTTGGGCTTTTTGGGATGGGATATTTTTGGAACATTCATGTTTTTGGGTACTTCTTGGTTATGCCAATGGTTGCTGGGTTTTTTCAAGCCACAGGTTGGCCTTCTGTTGTGGCTGTGATTGGTAATTGGTTTGGGAAAAGGAAGAGAGGATTGATAATGGGAGTTTGGAATGCACATACTTCAGTTGGGAATATTATTGGCTCTCTTCTTGCTGCTTGTGTTTTGGAATATGGTTGGGGATGGTCTTTCATAGTTCCAGGTGCATTTATTATACTCGTTGGGTTACTGGTTTTCCTCTTCTTGCCTGCTTATCCTGAAGATATTGGGTTTCCTTGTCCAACTGCCTCACCGGAATTGGAAGAGGCGACGCCTAGTGATATAGAAGCTCAGGCAAAGAAAGATAGGATTATGGGTGGGGAGAAGCAGGATGGTTTGAGTAAACCTCATGGGTCTGGGTTCAGGAAAAGTGTTGGCATTGTTGAAGCTTTTCTGATACCAGGTGTCATACCCTTTTCATTGTGCCTATTCTTCGCTAAGCTTGTGGCTTATACATTTTTGTATTGGCTCCCATTTTATCTGAGTCAGACAGGTATTTTCTGTCATCTCAGCATAGCTTTCTTGAAATTGCTACATGTTTCCATTGCCACTGCTTTTGTAAGTTAAGTTCTGAATGTTGTGTCTGTCCGCCATGTTGTTTCTGGATTCATAGTATTAAAATTAAAGGTTATACTGGGTTAAAATGAATAAAAGGTTATACCGTGTTAAAAGAGGCTTTAAGAATTTGTGATGGCAGATGGATATCTGGAACATGGGTGGACTGTTACTTTATTTTTGGTAATTCCCCGAGAAACTTTTGCTGTTTGACTGAGGCTGCCATTGGCATTTAAGTTGATGCTCAAATTTACATCGTTGCTGACAAATAGCTCAATTTATTCTTATGCTCTTAATACTTTCCTTGTCATTTTTGTTGAATCCATAGAGTTTTTTTCTCTAATAAACGACTTCAACACTGTAGGGTTTAATATGATTTTTAAGGGAAAATTGAAAGTGAGGCTGTATACTCTGCCTTTTTTTTTATATATTTTCTTAAAGTTCTTGGATTCTTTCTCTGCTCTCCTGTAGGTTTCATTTTCTGAAATGTAGTGATATGCTCATGTTAATATTGGAGACTGTTTGTTATCAATCAAAGCTCCTAACATGGAAGAGTTGGCTTTTGACAGTGGTTATAGAGCCTGATGACTGAGCCCCTCATAGTACCACCTTTAGGCAAGATTTAATAGATGGAATACGACCCTAGTTCTAATCAGGCACATGCAAGCATAAGTCAGTATTGGAATTCGTATGATGTTTTTACAAGAGACAATACTTTACTTTGATGGTCTGTTACCTGGTATGTACTCATGCTTCACAAGTGAGGAAATGTTATGAGGGAAAAAAAAGTAGTTCGATATAGGGTCTGCCAAATTTTCACTCGTAGATCCTGAAATAAAAAAAAAGTAGTTCATCATGCTTCCTCTTTGCATAAATATGTCCTTGCATGTGCTTGTTGTTGGTGGTGTCAATCATCCAGCAGTCCTCCCCTGTCAGCTGCCAACGACAAAGCAGAATATGCATTGTAAAATTCCTCCGCCGTTTTTATTGATGAATCCTCCTTAATTGCTATTGGAAACCGGTGCCTTGCTGTAACCAATAGTGCTTAGTTGTGAAAATGTATGTATTTATCAATGTATCCTGTTGCACTTTTAAGATATCTTTACAAATTGTATATTGTTTTAGAGACGTAATAGTTCCAAGTTTTCAATTGCAGAAATTGGTGGAGAATTTATGTCTGTGAAGTCTGCAGGAAATCTCTCTACTCTGTTCGATGTAGGGGGTATGATTGGAGGAGTCCTTGCAGGCTATGCCTCTGACAAGCTTAGAGCTCGGGCTACGACTGCAACCACTTTCCTGTATCTTGCAATTCCTTCCATGCTCTTATACCGCAAATATGGGGGAATTTCTCAGGCTGCGAATATTGTGCTCATGATGATTTCTGGCTTATTCATAAATGCGCCGTACGCACTGATCACTACTGCAGTTTCTGTAGACCTTGGTACACATAGTTCAATTAGAGGTGATTCCCGAGCTCTAGCAACAGTTACTGCGATTATTGATGGTACTGGATCACTTGGTGCAGCGCTTGGTCCTCTTCTCACTGGGTTCCTGTCAACAAGGGGTTGGTCTCAAGTTTTTATGATGTTGTCTTTTGGTGCCTTTATTGCGGGATTTCTTTTGTCAAGTTTGGTCCTAGTTGAAATTAGAGAGATAACTGGCAGATGGGTGCGTCAATGCAGCCGAGAGCAAAATTCTGAAGGTAATAAGAGTAGTCGGCATGCTTTGGTTACTTATTTATTCAAGTAAATAAGAGTAGGAGTACTTTAAGGCTGCACTCATTTTCATTAGAACTTCTACTATCCATTAGAATACTTAGGATCTGAGCTTAGTTAATTGAGTTGATGATAACTTACGATTAATATGACTCATTTTACCTTCCTGCTGTCTGTTGGTATTTTATGCTCTCGCATAACTCAATTTCTCCGTAAATCATGGTTTCCTTCACTCGGTTCCACCTGTGTGACTCTTATCGGTGTAATTTCTGTTTCCTTTTGCAGCTCCAGCATCGCAGCCACTCCTAGGCGATCAAAGGTGAAAATCCGGTTTAGCCTTGTGAAAGGATTATGAAACAAGTGAGTGAAGAAAGGCTCCTGGAGATGGTTGAAGATTTTAATGTCTGAAATAAGGCACAAGAGGTATTCTTTTTTGTAAAACATAGATTGGGAATGGGAATGTAGTTTGTAAGATTCTCTCGATCCTTTTCTTTTTTCTGTAATACACATACGAACGGAAGGGATATGTAGAGTTTGCCCTCTCTGGTATACCAAGAACTTGATGTCATCTGATTATCAATCTGGGGGTTGTTTGGGGACGGACTACTCCTGACGACGGAACCTATATGATATCCGGTCACATTTTGCAAGCTATACATAGATGGCGATTTTATTGTTGTTAGTATGAGGTTCTGTTGTTGATTGATGAAATACTCTTTTTAGGTAATTTTTTCCATCATCTTTCCAGATGAAAATAATTTCGAGTTTATTATAAGAAATATTGATGACAAATAATTTTCTGCAAGGAAATTGATCTTTTATTACAGAGAAAATTGTTGCTATGTTACATGCTTGTTTACAATGACTTGACAGCCTGCAAACTGGTCCATGATTGATTTTGTTTCTTCTAATTTAATTTTTCTTGTCTGCAATAAAACAAACAGAAGAAGGTGTAAAACTTTTAATTATCTTGTCACATAACAGCATTTATGGAGACGCATATGTACACCCACATGCTCTTGCTCTCTGGCTCTGGCTGTGATCAAATTCATTACGACTGACCGTTGGCTCGAGTTCGAGTTCTCTTCTTTTTATCTATTCGAAAACAAAAAGAATTATATAAATCCTGAGGTGGGAGAATTGATAGTTGGAAGCTGGAGAAATCCTCTGTTATATTCTATTTGATGCTGCTGATGCTGCTGTCACTTTGACACCCGTGAATAAGTCAGCAAGTCACAAGTTTGGTACTCTCTTACTTTTCTTTTCTAAAAGGCAAATTATACCGCCACAAACTTTGATATGCGGCAACAATTCTTTATTTTCATTAGGTAATTCGGTTCGAATTTTATCGAATTTTTAAAAAAAGTAATTTTTTTAATATAGTTTTCTCCATTCCCAAGATTGAAACTTTTAATTGAATTTACAATTTTTTTATATGTATGGATATATAGTTACCCGGTTAACTACAGTACATATCGACTCCATTGAAATGAAGTAATAATAATGATTTAAAGGGGGCTGGATAAGAGGTGTGAGCCACTAAATCCAATTCCAACAAAATTCCATGCTGTCATTGGTCCACATAAAACTCATAGTACTAATTATTTAGTAAAATTAATTATTGTTATTATTCTCTCCAAAAACAATACAAAAAATAAATTCATTTTCCTTGCCTATATATTCAACCTCAGTGCTCTCTCCCTCTTCTTGCCTCGCCCCATATCACCTTCTCTTCTTCTCAAGACTAAAGCCATGGCCTTCTCACGTGCCATGCTCGTGACAGCCCTCATGCTCCTCTCTCTCACCGCCTCCTCCATCGCCCAGGGCCCCACAGCATCCCCACCGTCTTCCATCGCCGTCCCACCCACCACCTCCGCCGCAACCCCACCGTCCACGGTGGCTGCACCTCCAACCGCCACTGCCCCACCACCCGGGCCACCCCCCACCGCCACACCTCCCTCAATGGGCCCATCAAGCCCAAGCCCAAGTTCAAGCCCACCATTACCAGGAGCGCCCGCCGGAGCACCGACTTCCCCCCCCACGAGTTCCCCTCCTGCACCTCCAGGTGGAGTCCCGACCACAATAATGCCTCCGGTCGTTCCTCCGGCACCGGCTACACCTGGGTCCGGCGGCTTTGTTCATGGAAGTAGCATGGGATTTTTGGCATTGATGATGATTGGGGGAGTTGCTGTACTATCTGCTTAAATTGAAACCCTTTTGTTGATTAATTAATTAGCTTTTCATGTAGATTAATTAATTGAGATATTTATTTGTGTATTCCTTTGGAGATTTAATTGGGTTTTTTCACTTCTCTTTAGTTTTTGGCGAATAAAATAAAGTCTCTCTTTTGTTGTATCTTGTAATTAGTAGTATGATTATACATTGGTTCAATTTTTATACGATACTTTATAACAATTTAGTGAGTCCAATGAAAAGTTTAGGCCTCAAAATTAAACTTGGGCTAGAAAACAACCTAATTAATTAGAATATCGAACTCCAACCGTTGAGCTACAAGCTCCACTAATCGTCAATTAATTTTAGTTTAAAACTATGCATGTTTAAGGCAAAAACAATGCTTGATTAAACAAGCACTAAATTTACAAAAGTTGGGTGGGTGATTGAAGGAGGAGGAGGAGGATAGTGAACAACAGGTGTACACTAGTGGTGGTGGGGATGAAGGAGGAAAAAGTTGAAGTGCTAGCTGTGAAGGATAGAATTATGTGGAGGAAAAGATGCATCATAACATATAACACATGAAGTGAATAATAACAATAGCTTTTGGAAGATGAGGATAGCTAGCTGTCCCTTTGGACTTTTTTGGGGCATAGAATCCATAGATAGTGTAGTGGCAGTGGAAAATTCTAATATTATCTTTAATGTACAA
>NBIL01129311.1:0-26109 GCA_002752925.1 Viola pubescens var. scabriuscula | reverse complement strand
CTCTTAAGTATTTTTTCAATTTTTCGTTCAGCTCGCTTGTCTTCCCTTTAAAATACTCCAAAAAAAAATTTCGGGGGCGAACCCCCGTACTCTCTGAATACAAATCTCGCCCCCCCAAACATCGGAGCCAGGCTCCGCCACTGTCCAGTACCACTATCACCATATAGACACTAGTAGTGCGAAGCAAAATCATTTAGAACACGTTCAAGTTAACGACTGTTAAGTGATAAAAGAAATTTTATCCACTATATTCCAAGTTCAAATATAAGAAATAAAAAAAAAATTATATTAAGAGAGTCTAAAAATCTGACGAACGAGACTAATTTTATATTCCAAGGTGGTTGAAAAGACACGTGAAGGAAAGAAAAGATGACACAACTATAGCCAACATTGTGCCGAACTGATGGTGCACATGAGGTGACTTTGGCCCAAAAGTTGCATATACTACCCAAATCAGGAAACTAATAATGTTGAAGGTGTGGATAAAGTTGAGATGAAATGAAAGATCGAAGATGTTTGGCATATATACCACGTCGTTTCATCTCGCTTCATTTGATTGATTGCTGTCCAAAGTCCAAACAGGCATGCATGCGGGTGTTTGGATCCTTCGGCCTACTTTTAAGTTACAATGCCCACCCATCGGTAACAAGCTTGATTTTTACTGGTACAATTTACAAACTTAATTACCACGTACAGTACAGTACAGCACAACAAAAACAAAAGTCTGCAATGAAAGATTCTTGGTTGCAGCTAAAGAGTGAGTGAACTCAATTATTTCAAACTTTTTTGCTCGGTGGTCCAAAGACTCCAAAGTCCAAACTACACAACAACAATATACAGCAGTATAATCCCAGACAGTAAAATAGTGAAAATGCATCTTTGGTCAATTTACTTTAATGTATAGCCCCCACCTCCCTTTTCACTCTTCTTCTCATTTACATGTGAACCATGATAAATACTGTCCCTCTGCCAAGATTCTTAGTTCATATAGAATTCCTGAAAAGAAAAGAAAAACTAAGAGAACCATAAATGCGTACTGTTTGTTCTGTAAGTTGCTCATAGGGTAGGGACCCATCTCATTGTAAATTTGTCAAGGACCTTTCCAGAAAAAAGTGACAACCAAATGATGATTGACAAAATATTAGTAGAATATCGAGTTCTAAAAATAAATAAATATAAATATATATATAAAAGGATGCTTTGCAACTCCACCTTGTCATTAGCATAAGGCATTTTCGTCTTGGGTTTGGTATTAAGATTTAATTAGTTGGGCTTGGATCCAAACACTACCTGGTTCAGGCTTGGATCTAATCAGAGAACATTTTTTTTGGGGACCAAAGACAACCAGAAAGGATTTTTGTTTCCTTTGATAAAACTATGAAAAGAGGAAATGATGGGCTGGGCTATTCTACCATATGCTCTCTTTCTGGGCTGGGCCGGTCCACACTTTTTCTGGAGGTTCGTGGACCACCTCAAGCCCCTCTCTTCAAGAAAAGAAAAGCGCAGAACAGCTCCATCCCTCCCTCCCCTTCCAAATCAATTTCTTTTGTTTAAAATAATAAAACAAAAATACGTAAATCAGAAAGAAGACGCCAAGAATAAAATACCTAACTAACACTCGCCACACACTATCAATCCGTAATGATTCAGTAGTCACCCACGCAAAACAATAAACAAAACAAAGAAGAAGCGGAAGAGGAAGAGGAAGAGGAAGAGGAAGCGGGTTTTGAAAGCGTGCAGTTCACGCTCATATGTGGGTCCCTTTTCTGCTTACATGCACGGTTAATTTACCACGTGGACGTCTGTTATGGACTCTCCTATTCCAGCATGGAAACTGGAAAATCCCCTCAATCTTCAAATTCGGTTAGGATAGTCTACTGAGCAACAGACGACAGTGCTTCTCGCGTGGAGAAAACATGCCGTTTTTGCAAGTGTTCGTGACAACAGCCAAACTCGCCGGAATCTTAGCAAGCTTAACTGTCGCAGCTAACGCCTACTCTTTCTCCCGTTACCGTAAGAAGAATCTCCGTCCATTTGATTCCCCCATCGACGAGACGTCTGATATTCTCGCCTCATTTAACGTTAACGGTACCTAATTAATTAGTTAATTAAAAGCTAGCTTAATTAACTTTATTTGTCAAAACATGACGCGCCGGCTGTCGTCGTGATAGGGGAAGAAGATGGGTTCTTCTTTGGACTGGCAACGGCACCGGCTCATGTGGAGGACGGACTGAAGGATGCTTGGCTCGAATTCGCTGAGGAAAGCGGTTCAGAGGAGCCAAAGGAGGACCGACAAACTGCAGATGCGGTGATGGGTTCAGCTGCCGGTGATGGTGGGTCCCAACAAGGGAACGCTGCAGCAGCAAAGAAGAAGAAGAAGAAGTCCCTTATGGTATCTATGGAAGCCATGATCAGAGGGATTGAGAAGCTCATTGAGGAAGAAGAAGAAGTCCCTGCTGGAGAAGGAGAACGTCATCATAATGTGGCTGCCTGGCACAATGTTCCCCATCCGTAAGTACCTGCTCCTTAGTAATCTTTTTAATTATTTCTACTACTTTTCTTTGGGGGGAATATAAGTACCAAGCAGTGGTTGCTTGAATTGATTTTAGCGAGGAGAGATTGAGGTTTTGGTCTGATCCTGACACGGAGTTGAAGCTGGCGAAAGACACCGGAGTTAGTGTTTTCCGGATGGGAATAGATTGGACGCGGGTTATGCCTCGGGAGCCAGTCAATGGCCTTAAAGAAGCTGTGAGTTTGATCAGCTGTCTACTTTGTTATTTTGTTGTTTGATTGACAATTGTAAAGGCAATTTTAAGTTATTTGTTGTCTTTCAAAAATAAATAAATAAATTTCAAGGTGTTAGTGTTAGTGACCTTCATTTTTGTTCTCTGGTAGGTCAATTTTGCAGCATTGGAGCGATATAAATGGATTATCCATAGGGTCCGCTCTTATGGAATGAAGGTGATGCTGACCCTGTTCCACCACTCACTGCCACCATGGGCTGGTGACTATGGAGGATGGAAACTGGAGAAAACTGTTGATTATTTCATGGATTTTACAAGGTTGGTACTCCATTAGTTGTCTTTCTCAGTTTATGCTATCTACTTTCTGTAAACCCAGAGGGAAAAAAGTTGATATTTGCACTTGTTTTTGGTTATCTAGAGTGGAATTCCTCAAAACTAAGGGACTTTGTTGTTCTACTGTTCTTCTTTAATCCAGGCTTGTTGTTGACAATGTAGCTGAGCTGGTAGACTATTGGGTCACATTTAACGAACCTCATGTATTTTGTATGCTTACTTACTGTGCGGGTGCTTGGCCTGGAGGCCATCCTTACATGTTGGAAGTTGCCACTTCCGCGCTACCAACTGGTGTTTTCAATCAGGTGATGCATTGGATGTCTATTGCACACTTAAAGGCATACGACTATATCCATGAAAGAAGGTGTTTCCTTGTTCCCATTTTACTTGTTACACGAATAACTGTGCGGATAATTCCTTGTGTATATGTCAAAAGTACAGATTCTTTCTTTGACATTTATCCTCCATGCATTTCATTGCCAGATTACTCAGCAAACCCAAGTCGATAGCTTTAACAACTTATTTCTAATTTGTTTATGCAACTGTTTTCTGTCATGACCTGACAGATTAATTATAAAAATGCTTCAATGATATTAAATTTATTTTTTCTAAATTATTTTGTTTCAGCAGCATTTCCTCAAATTCAATGGTTGGGATAGCACACCATGTGTCGTTTATGCGTCCATATGGTCTCTTTGATGTTGCTGCAGTTTCACTAGCCAATTCCCTCACGATTTACCCATATGTGGACAGCGTTTCAGATAAGCTTGATTTTATAGGCATCAACTACTATGGACAGGTTTGTTGCTGCTCTGATATTAAACACTATAGACTGCACATGTAAGGCTACTGATATTTCCACTGGTCAGGAAGTGGTCTCTGGTACTGGGCTGAAGCTTGTGGAGACTGATGAGTATAGTGAATCTGGTCGTGGTGTATATCCTGATGGTCTATACCGCATGTTACTAAAGTTTCATGAGAGGTACAAACATCTAAAGGTGCCCTTTATAATAACTGAGAACGGAGTTTCTGATGAGACTGATCTCATCCGACAGCCATATATATTCGAGCATTTACTTGCAGTTTATGCAGCTATGATCAAGGTCTTTACTTCAATATTCACTTCTCAATTATGTAAAAATTAGGTTTTTTTTTTCCGTTGATTTATTTGTTAGGTTGCTTGAAATTTTTGTTGTTGATTCATAGGGTGTCCCTATACTTGGTTACGTGTTCTGGACTATTTCTGACAATTGGGAGTGGGCTGATGGATATGGTCCTAAATTTGGACTTGTAGCGGTAGATCGCAAAAATAACCTTGCTCGGAGTCCCCGTCCTTCATACCATATATTTTCCAAGGTCACAGTTGTTCATGTCTTTTTTCCTAATAGCTACGACATAAATTTGGACTTGTAGCAGTAAATCTTCCCTTTGTAACACTTTTGTATTATAAATCAGGTAGTGACTACTGGTAGGATTACACATAAGGATAGGGCACAGGCATGGAATGCCCTCCAGCGAGCTGCTAAAGAGAAGAAAACACGACCATTTTATCGGGCAGTAAACAAAGACGGTTTAATGTATGCAGGTAAAGAGACTATTTCACATTACCACACTCCTCTTCTTTAGCTACATGCATTCAATCTTCACGCTGGAGTCCTCACACTCCTATTAAGTACATGTAATTGTGAATGCCTACTAGGAATCAGAGTGAGAAATGGAGAGAGGATTGGTTCTACTCATCTAGAATTGCTCTTATTTATTATTCCACAATACACAGAATTTCCCTATTTAATCACCTTTCTGCTTGGTGATTACTGCCTTATTTGCTCCTTACACTAAGATTGAATTCATACCACCTCATGTGGTTCCCGCTTCACACTGTATCTTTATTGTTCAGGGGGACTTGATGAACCTATTCAGCGACCTTTTATTGAGAGAGATTGGCGATTTGGACACTATGAGATGGAAGGCCTGCAGGATCCAATGAGCAGGCTGTCTAGATTCATCCTTCAACCATTTTTCCTTAAACAGAAAAAGAGGCATCAGGAGGATGATACGGAATTGGTCCTCCAGCCTCTTTAGCTTCACATTAGATTGCTTATACAAACTCCTGGTTTAGGCACATGCTTCCTCCATGCAGAGGATTCTGAACTGCACTTTCGATGAATAACTGTCTAATTTGTACTCTGTGATGAATGTATAACTTCTCTAGATGCCTGTGGAGCTACCACATAAAAGTGTTCTTACCAGAGCATTCTGTTATGTACAAAATGATGTAAGGATTTCATTTCCTTAATTATAGCTCTCCTTTATGTGCCACTGCTCCTCCTTTTATTTATTCAGTTTGATATCTCTTGGAAATTGTTGATACCACATTGTTTTCAAATAGTAAGATATTTTTTTTTTGGCTTCAAATGAATTTACTTGTGTAGCAGATGTGGCTTCTGATTATAAATGAGTGGAGACATGCATAGCTGGACTTGGACTAAGGGTCAGAGCCGACTCAGAGGGCCACCAAGGATGTAGACCGTGAAGGAGTCAGACGCAAATAATTGATGTTATCTTCCTTGAAGAAAAATCCGGCAAATTGGTTTGGATCTTCTGTCTCTATATACAGATATTATTACAAAGAAAAAGCAAAGTAAACAAACATTAATCTAACAAAATTATTGTGGAGAGGTATGGATCTAGTTAAAACACCCTTCCTCTCTATCTTGTCCTTGTATTTATTTCTTGGTTCCTTGGCTACTACTACTATTGGTACTACTAGCATTAAAGCATCTGAAACCTACCATGGATCGCGTGAATCTGACAGAGTAGTAAATTTGCCCGGTCAACCTTCTACCCCATCCATCTCCCACTTCTCAGGATACATCACTGTTAATAAGGAAGAGGGGAGAGCTCTTTTCTACTGGTTCTTCGAAGCTCAATCTCAACCATCCAACAAGCCTCTCCTGCTCTGGCTCAATGGAGGTACTCATTAATCCGTCATCTATCTATCTATCTCCACCTCAGTAATTACCTTGTGTTCCACTTACATTCAGGAAATAACATACACATCACTCTTTCCTTTTTTGTGGGAAGGGCCTGGTTGTTCTTCCATTGGATTTGGTGCGGCTTCGGAGCTTGGACCACTTAGAGTTGGGAAAGATGGAGCTACCCTTCACTTCAACAACCATTCTTGGAATCAAGGTGCTTTCCATACTTCTTTTTCTATCTCTTTGTTAACTTCATCTTCATGGTGCTTTAAGTTCTAAAAGGAATGTTGGTTGATGATATGTTCAAACTGTGTCCAAGCAGAAGCTAATGTGCTATTCCTTGAATCTCCGGCTGGAGTTGGATTCTCTTACACAAACACATCTTCTAATCTCAACAACATCGACGATTCTTTTGTGGGTAAGAGTAAGACAGGCATAATTAACTTGTAGAAATGTAGATTCTTGATTGTTTGTGTAACTAACTAGGTGTTGTGTTCTTACCAGCTGAGGATGCTTACAGTTTCCTGGTGAATTGGATGGAGAGATTTCCTCAGTATAAATCTCATGATTTCTTCATTTCAGGGGAGAGTTATGCAGGTTTTCACTCTCTTGTTTGCTTCTTTTTTCCTTTTACGGCCCCCAGCAGATAATGGCCCACCCTGTTGTTTTTGGTGCCGAAAAAGAACTGACGATTACAATTTAAATAGCAAATGATCGGAAAGAAGTCCTTTTGAAAAGGACGCCCTATTTAATATTACCCGCTTCACGTCTTTCTGAAAAAATGCCTTTTTCAAAGGACGTGTTCATCAAAATATTTCACACTTCACGCCTTTTTTTTCAAAAAGCCGCGTCCGTTTGAAAAGGACGCGGTCACCGAAATATTTCTCATTTACGTCTTTTTCAAAAAAGGCAAAAGGACGTGATCATCAAAATAATTCATATTTTTCTTTTTTTAAAGAGTCACGCCTTTTTAATTATTCTCATCTAAGAAAACGTTTTTTAAAATTTAAAACTGCGTCTTATTACTTAGGGGAATAAGACTGTCTTGGCCATCTAAAACTGTAAAATTAAAAGGAAGATAGTCCATTATACAGCGCACTCGGTATTTCAATTAGGTGTGCACTAAAACTAATAAAATTATTACACGTGAACGAGTTCTTTTGGGGTTTATCCCACCACTACCTAACTTTATAGTTATTTCAAAATTCAAAATTTAGAACCTCTTAATCTGTAAATACCAATCCTAATGTGTAGTTTTTTTTATTGGTTAATATGAGTGGGAAAATTGAGTGACATGACACACCAATTGTACTCTATAATTACCCCCTAAAAAAACTAACTTTACTGTGTCTCGTAGGCTTCTAGCTAATGCTAATTAATTAATTTTCTTGCTGCCGCTGGTATTTCTGCAGGCCATTATGTGCCTCAACTTGCGGAGCTTGTCTATGACAAAAACAAGGATAAGACAAAATATCCATTCATCAATCTAAAAGGTTTTATAGTACGTTGTGAGCCCCTTTACCATTTCTTTTTAATTGGATTATTAAATTATATTCTGCCCTCCCTCACATTTTAGAAAGATTCCTTTTTCTTGGATGGAATTGAATTGAAATTGCAGGTAGGAAATGCAGAGACGAACGATTACTACGATTACAGAGCGTTGTTAGATTTCGCATGGAGCCATGTGATAATATCTGAGCAGCTCTACCAAAAGGCCAAGAAAGAATGCAACTTCAGAGCCTTCAACTGGTCAAACAAATGCAACGAGGCCATGAGCACCGTCTTTGATATGTACCGTGAAATCGACCTATACAATGTCTACGCCCCAGCTTGTATTGCCTCTAACACCAATTCTTCATCGTTGCTGGCCACAACAGATCAGTCACGCAGTGAGGTAATTATCGTTGCAAATTGACCTGTTACCTAATTCAACTACAACTAAATAGTTGCGTTGTTTCTTGACGGGTGAAGTGTGGGGTTTAAATTTAATTGCAGGGAAATAATGATGGGGTTATTAGGAGAGCGAGGATGCGTGGTGAAGGTTATGACCCATGTTATGCTAGATATCTGGGTGACTACTTTAACAGGGCTAGTGTGCAAATATCCCTTCATGCAAAACTTAGAGGAAATCCTAATAAGAACTGGACCATGTGCAAGTAAGTATAATTACATCATCTTATCGCCCTTTTTCATTTTTTTTCTTGTATTGGTTTCTAATCTTTGGATTTTCTTTTGTTTCCCAGTGATATCGTCTTCAATACATATAATTTTTCGGTCTTCTCTGTCATGCCTATCTACACCAAGCTAATTAAAGGTGGCCTCAAGATCTGGATGTATAGGTAAAACTATAATCCTCTTTATTTACTGCCCCATCAACCATCATAATTCATAAATATAATGTTATGAATAAGCAGTTGTCGCTGAAACCAAATTGGTCTGAAAGGTTTGTAATTGGTGGTGTTTTTTGTAACAGCGGGGACATAGACGGTAGAGTACCAGCGTTAGGATCACGATACTGTGCTGAAGCTCTTGGACTGCCTCTCATTTCTCCATGGCGTTCCTGGTTTCACAACCATCAGGTTTGCAGTTCCTCCATCTCTTCATAGTAATTTCTTTGGCGAAATTGACACCATACCACCAACTCATTTTGTAAAGCCCATCATCATGAATGAGCCCAAAAGACTTATTAACATTGAAATGGTTATGGTCCTTATGGATGGTGTGTAGGTAGCAGGGAGGGTAATTGAGTACAGAGGGTTGACATATGTGACTGTAAGAGGGGCGGGTCACTTGGTGCCACTGGACAAGCCCACCCAAGCCCTCTCCCTTATTCATTCTTTCCTCTCCGACCAACCTCTACCCATTCACAGATAGATCCCCACAGTCCCATTGCATTTATTTGGATATGATTATCGCTCCATTTTTCTTTTGTAATTGTATTATCCCATTGTACCCTTTATCCCAACTTAATTATTTTACTAATTAAAAAAAAAGAGTTAAAAGTCTTCATGTTGCATCCTTTTCATTCCTTTCGTATCCTAAATTGTGGGTTTCCAATTTTTATTTTTAGAAAGATACTTTTTGCTCGAGTTTTGAGCACTTCAATACAGTGAGATATGCTCAACATACGATTTTAGAGTTGAATGCTTGAGTTTTATTGAACAGAGAGGAACATGTTTTCTCCCCNAAAAAAAAAAAAAACAGAGGAACACCGATTAAAGGAAATTATCTATTGGTTGACATTAGTGGTAGTTCTTACTCTTTTTTTGGGCTGGTTTAGAATTGATTTCCAAACAGATTTTTATCATTATTAATTTAATTGTCAAAATTATTTTTAATAAAATTTTTAAATTTAATATTTTTATCAAAAATTATTTTAATTTTTAAATTAAATTTAAAAGGAAATAAAATTTATTAGAAAACTATCTCGGAATATGCTCGCCATGAATAGACACTTGCCCTCGTGGGATGCAATAGTAAAGTCTATATTCGTCTGACTAGGACGAAACCAAGCTTGCAAAGCACACCTTGCAAAACAAACAAAAAGAACCCATTACAAATTTACAACGAACAATTCTTCTTACACACTCCCCACCTGACCTGACCTGACCTGACTGACTGACTGACACTCCTCTCCAAAACGGAGACACTGTCACTCACCCCCTCCAATCTCATCTCCATCTCCATCCCCGCCCCAATCTCTCCCTCTCCTCTCCAAAACCCTAGCAAAACTAAAAATGCCCCATGTTTTTGGCAAAGGCGACCAAGTGGAGGTCCTCAAGCGACAAAACGGGCCTAGCTCTTGCACCTACTACCCGGCCACCGTCCTCCGTCTCCAAAAGAAGCAAATCTTGGTCGAATACCACACCCTCATGGTCCAATCCGACGTCCCTCAGCGCATCACCGACCTCCTCCATCCTAACTCCGTCAGACCCATGTATCCGGATCAGCCCTACGAATGCCATTTCAAAGTCAATGACACCGTCGATGTCTACTGTGATAATGGATGGCATAAAGGGACTGTTCGGGATATTCTGGTCGATTCCAGGTATGTTGTCTCGTTTTATGGTATCAGCGAAGGGATTCTCACTACACAGAGTGATCTAAGGCTCCATCGCGAATGGGACGATGGCTCATGGGTCCCGCCTTTTCTTCCCCAAGTATGCGCCTTTATTCCACATTTCTCTGTATTTACATATTGCTTAAAAAAATAGGGTCTTTAAGAAATTTTCAGGACTGATTGGTTTTTGTAGCACATTTCTTGATGTTTCTAGTGACACGCATAAGAGTGAATCTTGTTATTGGCAGAAAAATGGCAGCCCTGTGGAGGTGAATTCTGGGAAGATAAGAGTGAAGTTCAAATGTACAAGCACACCGCCTAAGGAAGTGCCATTGTTGAAGAGGGGGGACTTGGTGGAGGTGAAAACTGATGAGGAGGGGTATCAAGGTGCTTGGTACAGTGGAATTATTGTTGGTTTTCGAGGGAACAACAGGGTCTTGGTGAAATATGCAAATCTTTTGACAGATGATGAGACTGAACAATTGGTCGAAATGGTTAGCAAAGAACATGTGAGACCGAAACCCCCTCCTGTTGAGCTACTTGCTCCTTTTAAGCGTTCTCAAAAAGTTGATGCTTGGTACAATGACGGATGGTGGGAGGGTGTGGTTGAGAGATTGGTAAGTGGGTTTAAGTATGTAGTGTATTTCAGCTCTACAGATGATTACTGGCAATTTGAGCATTCTGAGTTGCGGCCTCACCAGGATTGGATCGAGGGGAAATGGGTCCAGGTATAAACTTCTCTACCGCCTCTGCTTGTGGACTTTCTAGTTGAATTACTTGCTTGTTGTTGAAAGTGATCAGAAAATAATATGCGGTTGTTTTGTGGTAAATAAGAATGAATAAATGGTGCATTTATTCTCAGAAATTTGTATTCATCTGGCTTCTTTAAACTAGGGAACACTAGAGTGTAAGTGTTCCCTTGCTGTGTATTGGAAAGCTGATATATGTGGTTCATTAGTAAGTTTCTAGACATGAATCTGAACAAGCCAAATGCCAAGAGTGTTTTGATTGTCATTGCATTTATGTAATTAAACTTAGTGACTACCATTGACATCCAACTGATCAAAGATGATGTGGAGGGTGGTGGAGTTTGGTCAGTATAGGATGTTTAGGAAACCACCCTATATGATATGAATATCAACTAATGGCCATGTGTATCACATCTTTCCTCCGATGCAGGAAAAGGCAACTGATTCGGTGGCTAATGTAAGAAATCAAGTAGAGAACTTCAGGCAGGGTACACAGGTGGAGGTTAAAATCGATGAAGTTGGTTTTCGGGGTGCTTGGTATGCAGCGACTATTGCAAAGGTGATGGGAGATGACAAATTTCTGGTGCGATATGACAACCTTCTTACAGATGATGAAACTGACTTTCTTAGAGAACCAGCAACTGCCTGTGACATGAGGCCCTCTCCTCCTTGCATTCAACATGTTGGCCCCTACGAACTGTTAGAAGTAGTTGATGCTTGGTACAACGATGGATGGTGGTTGGGTCGTGTGACTTGTGTCATCAAAGTTAAAGAAAAGTTGAGGTATACAATCCAGTTCAAGAGAAAAGAGGATTTGGAGTTTCAACATTGTGAACTGAGGCCCCACCTAGAATGGACTGATGGACAATGGGCCATGGTTTCTAAGGTATGGCTTTGATACTGTGGTCAAATAAATTTTTTTGTTAGGTTATATTAAATATGGCATATAGATTTCCATTTCCTGAATAAATATGCGCCTCTAGGAATATACAAATCCAGATTTACATATTGATTCTCGCATTTCTTTTTATTGATTCTCTCAGAATGGACAACTATAACCAATGACAGCTGGCTAGGTCATTGTTTTGAGTATAGAGTATTCCTGATTATGGTCTCAGCTAACCTTTTTCTCGTGGTTTCTTGTGAATAAACATTAGATTCTGTTGCCTTCCTACATGAAGTGAGTTTTATAGAATCTATATTGGAGGAGGAACTAGGGAGTTCCCATGTTTGTTATGATAAACACAGATGGAGTGACTAACATCTTCTCCCCTGTAGAATTCCCTGCAACTACTATCTTAGTTCTCGATAATAAAGCAATATAAAACATGTCATTTTATGTGCCTCCATTTGGTTGCCTAAGCTTCCAGCATTTCATTTGTTTTCCATTAGCAAGCTGTCCATCCTTTCTTTGTCCCTTTCTTTTTTGCAGGACTGGGAGCTTTGATCTCTAGATGTTGCGTACAGTTGCAGTCAAAATTGAAATCCATTTTGCAGAATGTGTTTGAGCTTTTAGATAATCATTGAAGTGCACATGAATGAATGAATAGTAGTGTCACAGTTCTTTAGGGTGCTAATTGCTTATGTATTAATGTAACTGTATGCCAGGCCAATCACTGGACACAATGCTAACTTTACGTAAGTAAGAAGACTGATATAAATATAATGGTATTTATGTTGATGTCTAATGGCGGTAACCGTAACAGTTACGTACGTACCGTAACAATAGAGTATTTCAGCTCTTTTTTCTTCTCTGCTCTTCCACAACTAACAACAGAGCATCTCTCAAGAAATGTTTCTGAGTTTTGAATAAAACAGGGCCTTTATGATGGGAAGAGTCTTGCAACTGTGTATTTGCGTCTTGGTTGGTGCGTGATTGTGATATAGGGGAACAAGTGCTAGTGCCAACCAAGCATTTTCTAAGGTAACTACTAGCATATGTTAAGCATATTCGTTCCCTCCTTCTCCTCCTCAATTTCCTATTGTTTTATTACTAATAAAATTTATGAAACGTGCGCAAGTAGAAAAGAAAAAGAAAAACATGAAAAAGAACTACTGAGAAGGTAACAATAACCAAACTCATGCTAGCGAGAATCGTAAAACTTTACAATTATTTCAAATTAATCCTTTCTAATGCGTTTACATTCTTGACCATCAGCTTCCTTCACCATGATTGTTGCTTTAAATTTGAAGCGTGAGTGGAAACGACTTGGACAAACCTGCTGCAGTCTTGAAGGTAATCAATGGTGACGCAGCAGCAGCAGCAGCGGGATTGGTACTATGGTTTACATAGATTTCACTCAAAGAGATCCAAAACCAGAACTCCTTGGCCTTAACCCCAGTTAGATTCTTGATCTTCTTGTGCTCAAAATAAGCTGTAACCAAAGGGTCGTAAGAAACCTGTGTTCTGGAACTTGCAGTCATCTCTCTTCTTTTGCTTCAGCCAAACAAATCCATTCTCCTTCACATATCCATATTCCTCAATCTCTTGTGACGTTAGTAATAGTATACCATGGGGCAGGCCCATCTCTGTTAGCAGAGACATCAACTTGTTACGGCATGTCTCGTCTCCGTAATAAACCTCAGCCTTCGCTCTCACGCTCGGCGACACCATAGACATGTCTCTCGCCGCTTTGTCAAAGGTTTGGAGAGAGGAGGTCAGGAGGATGCATATTGCTGCTGAAGCTTTTAATTATTTGGAATGCCGGATTTATTAGGAGTTTGAGTTTGAGTAACGTGTTTGTGTTTGTGTTTGTGTTTGTGTTTGAGTTGGTTTATTCAAAAAAGATTAGCATCAGTCATTAAGTTTAGAAAGGTGCATAAATATAATGGGTCCTGGGTTTTGAGCCCACTTTCCCACTAAACCTCCCTGTCTAATTTTCGGCCTACTTGGCTAAGTTTTCCTGTGGGCCTGTGGCCCGCAAGTACAACCGTAAGATTAAGTAATGGCAAATTGGTCATTAGAGGGACTTCAAGGGGCATATTCTCTGCACACTTGTCGAATTTCGTCCCCAGGATTCTCTCCAGTCCCTTGAACAAAGCTTCCTCTTCCTCTTCCTCTTCCTCCCTCCCAATCCCATGATGTAATAATCTTGGCGCATCTCTAATCTCATTTTTTTTTATCAAATCCCATCTCTTTAACCATGTCACTCAAATTTCCCTATACAAATGGCACACTTAGATCAGAAATCTTCGAGCCTGCCTAACTTGTTCCTTTTTTTCTTCTTCTTTGAAATTCTTCCCTGGTAAGCAAATTTCATACCCTTATTTCATTTCATCGATTGAGTTACTCCTCTGTTTTTTCTCGATCTAACTCATGAATTCAAGAGATGGGTTTTTCCCTGATGAAGTGATCCTTCATATCCTCGCAAGGCTGCCTGTGAAGTCTGTATTTAGGGCCAGAACAGTTTGCAAACTTTGGTACAGGTTATTATCTGATAAGTATTTCATTCACCTTTACAACGAAGTAGCTGCTAAGAATCCATTGCTATTAGTAGAAATTTCTGATTCATCGGAGTCAAAATCTAGCTTAATCTGTGTTGATAGTTTAAGGGGTGTCTCTGAATTCTCGTTAGATTTCCTAAAAGATAGAGTGAAAGTTAGGGCATCTTGTAATGGCTTGTTGTGCTGCTCTAGTATTCGGGAGAAAGGTGTCTACTATGTTTGCAATCCTATGACCAGAGAGTTTAAGTTGCTCCCTAGGAGTAGAGAACGGCCCGTAACCAGATTTTATCCGGATGGTGAGGCCACTCTAGTAGGATTGGCTTGTAGCTTATCAATGCATAAGTTTCATGTTGTTTTGGCAGGTTATCACCGCACATTCGGTCATCGTCCAGATGGGACATTTATTTGTTTGGTGTTTGATTCTGATTCGAATAAGTGGAGGAAGTTTGTTTCATTTCAAGACGAGCACTTTACACATATGAATAAGAACCAGGTTGTGTTTGTTAATGGTGCTCTCCATTGGTTGACTGGTAGTTTTTCTTGTATGCTTGTGCTTGATTTGGGTTTGGATATTTGGAGGAAGATATCATTGCCTGATGAGGTGGGGTTTGGGGCTGGCAGTAGGGTGTATTTGTTGGAGTTGGATGGGTGTTTGTCTCTGATTCAGATTTCAGAAGTGTGGATGAAGATTTGGTCAGTCACGGATTATGAGGGTGAACAATGGCATATGATTGATAGGGTGAGTTTGAGATGCATTAGGGGAATGGTGCATGGTATCTTCCCTATAAGTCAGAACGGTGAGTTTGTTTTTTTGGCAACACATCGACAGGTTTTGGTGTATCATCGGAAGAGTAGAGTGTGGAAGGAGATGTATTCTGTGAAGACCAACCCGGCATTGTCACTTTGGTTTTCCGCACACGCATTTCGGAGTACCATGTTTTCTTGTAATTAAAATGTCTGTCTGCAGTAGATTGAATTTGTGCACAGATATTTCTTGTTGCTAGCACTGCATCTTATTATGCTATTGTTACCTGCGGAATCATCCTCAATCATGGCTCCAGAGGCAGTTGCTGTGAACTTTTTCATCATTGTGGATAAATAAGCAATGTATATATATATGCGCTATTAATTTCCAAGTACCGAAATCAGATTTTCATTTACCTTCGATTGCCCTTGTGATGCATATACATTTGGGTGCTTTTGCAATTCCTGTTCTTATGGCTATTGTGAATGCAGGAAGATTTCCTCCGTCTACTTTCCCATGATTTAATATTATGTAATGCAACTCAAGTTTAGCACAATGTTTTTGCAGCTAAGCTGCGTTTCTTCTGTAGGCTGGGGATATCTGAGTTTGGTGTTCTTAATATTGGGAGAGGGTTTTGGCAGAACTTATCATACACTTCTAAATTACTCTCAAAAAGTAAATAAAACAGCTTAAAAATAGACAACACAACACAATCAGTATGTTTTTTTGTGAAAGACCACCCTTTTCAAGTTGGACTGACTAGCAAGTAGCAACAACCATTTGTTTTTCTTTATTGTTCTCAAAGCTTCATTTTAAAGTTAGATTTCACGTTAAAAATAATATGCTATACCATATTTGGAGTATTTTTGGTAAAATGACATCACCACGTTGACCGGTCTGGATCATGATAACAATGTGCGGTCAGGATGAAGATAACAGCAACTGATTGCAAACTGCAGCGGAGGCACCGTAACCCTAACAGCAAAAGAGACAAAAAAGAAAAAAGGAAATAAAAAGAGGGAGAGAAAAAAAAGGAGGAAAATCCATCCTGGTCCTGGATATGATTATTTTAGCATTTTAGCATTTTTGCTTTTTTGCTGAGAAGCCAGCTCCTTCGTTTTCAGCTTTGCGTTATAAAACTACTCTTCTCTCTCTATTTTTGTCCGTCGTTTCAGTCCCAAATTAAAATCTGTCAAAAACAGAAATAACCCTTCATTCCCTTCCTCTTTCTTCATGCTCGCCATTATTATTTCTCTAATCAGAGCCAGAACCAGAACCAGAACCAGAACCAGTCAAGTCAATCAACTTTACCGGATTAGTTTCGCATTCCGTCACTAAAATCCATCTCTTCTTGCCTCTTCACTTCTCTACCCACTGCTTTAGGTCTCTCTCGTTCAGTCGCCCAAGGTATGCTGTGCTCGTCCTGCTTGATTACATTTTTTTTGTTCAATAGGTTGAGCTTATCGAGTATGGGATCCTCTTCTTTTGGTCTTCCAAAAATTAGGGGTTTTGGTTGGTGAATCTTTATTCAAGCCGTTTTATGTCGATTTTTGTGTAATTTTCTGGGGGTGATGTTAGCGTTTCTTGTAGAAATTTTATTTCTCCTCAAGTTTTGGAGGATCTAATTTCTGTATGTTAAACAGTTGAAGTTTCAATACTAACCAGTTGTTTTAGTAGGTAGAAGCACCCATGATTACAATTTTCTTTCCCAAATACCCGTTGCATTGTGCAATTTCTAGTCAATTTACATTGCCAGATTATCTTTTTTCTTATCATATGTGACAGTGTTGGATGAAGTTTGTAGGTGGAGAGTATTTCTTGGGTTTTCGAGTCACTTAATTGGATTTATTTTGAAATTGATGATGCTTTACACATTCCTAAAAGGCTAAGGACTTATGACTCTATCCTTTGGTAACAGGCTGTGCTTTTCATACAGGATCAGTTTTGCATGCTGCACGTCCCTAGCCTAGAATTAGTATGCATTGATTCAACTCTCGTTTGGAAGTGACGACAACTACTATTATTCAGTAAGTGCCATGGCTAGGAAAGGTAATCAACAGATGAATGGGGTGGATCGCCAAGCATCAAGCCGCAAGAAAAAAGTTGCAGATTCAGGGCTTGGAGTTCCAAATACAAAAGGTAGAGGGAAATCAAGTGAAGTGAAGGCTTCTCTTGGAGAGGAACTCCCAAATGGTAATCATCCAAGCACTCCCACAGACTGTGCACAGACAGCCCACCATGGTGAAGATGTAAACAAGATAAACCAAGATTTCAACAAAGCTAAGAGGAAAGAAGGGCCAGAGATGGATAAAATGCAGGATTCAGATGAATCTGTCTCTTCAAGGAATAATTCTGTTGATTGCAGGAGCCCTTTGGTGGATACTCCTAGCATAGAAGAAGAAAATGGAACACAATCTGGCAGTGATGCTGGTCAAAAACATATGAAAAGTGCTTGGGGCTACTTGCTGAATGGTTTTCACCTGAGAAATATGGCAGAAAATGTAGAGTTTTCAGGCAATGTGATGCTTAAAAACTTAAGCGCATCAGCTTCGTCAATGCTGAAGGTGGTCTGTGAGTGGGTGGAGAGGCAAAAACCATTAGTTGTTACTTTAGCAACCAAGGTATACAGTGGTCGTGATTATGCTAAACGGAAGATGGAGCAAATGTATCCTGTTGTCTTGAAATGGCTCACACATTTAGGGAATGTAATGCTCATTCTGACCATGGTTTGGCTGGACAGTACTCTTAGAGGCATTGATTCCTTCCTTCACTTGGGGATAACGTCATTTTTTTCACTTATTTGGTGTAGCATTATATCGATAATCGCTATGATTGGCATGACCAAGTTTCTTATCGTCTTGGTAAGCCTATTTTTTTTTTTCATTAAGTTACTTGGTAGTTTTTCCATGCATCTTCACACCTGGTCGGTCAATTTTACAAGAGTCTTTTAATGATATATTTATATACTTGGAAATTTTGTTATAACAGATAACTGAAAGCCTCAAGTTAGGTGTATAGTTCATGCAATCTCCAGCCTTTTCATGTTGTTTTGAATGATATGCATTAATGTTATTGCTTAATCATATAATGCACTCTTCAAAAGGGGGGGAAAACATGTAAGGCAGAACATCATCCTCTAATGGCATCATTATGTTTTTCCAGCTTCATGTTCGTTTTAGTAACTATCTATCATATGTTGAATACTTCAGGCCATTGCTGCATTGGTGGGAGTTTTCTTAGGTCTCACTGTTGGACTTTTGGTAGTTGCTATTTGTGGATTGGTTTTCTTGTGGTCTTATGGAAGCTTCTGGACAACAGCTTTTGTAATGGTCATTGGAGGTGGTTTTCTTTTGCATTTTCTCTGTTTTTGTGTTTGTTTATGTTTACATTAAACATGCTGACCTTTTTGTGTCCAATGCTACTCAGGATTGACATTTATGTTCTCCCGTCAACGTATCACTCTACTGATCCCCACTGGTTATTCTGTATATTGTGCATGGACATATTCCGGATGGCTTGGATTGCTTTTGGCTTTCAATTTATCCTTTATCTCAAGCGATATTCTGACATACTTTGTGAAGAACAACATTGACCAGCAAAGCAGATCCAACACACCCTTTGAACAATCTGAAGGAATAGATGGTCGAGCAGGCTTCGCGGATGGTGAACCTTATCCTTCCCCATTCTCTGAAGCTGGCTCAGGGTCAGCTGCAGATCGTAGCTCTGGAATACCTTCAACAAGTGGGACTGATTCTGAGTTAACTTCTGAAGATGAAATTGTTCGTTTGTTGAACTGTAATGATCACTACTCGGTGTGGGGTATGCGCCGCTATGAAAATGTTGATGTCTCTTTGTTAAAGAGGGAGTATAGGAAAAAGGTATGTGGCATTGTTTTTATTGTATTTTATGTATATGCTTTATAAGAGGCCTGTAAGTCAGTGAATAGAGCTGATATTTGTAAATAAGATATATTCTTCATGAGCCTTAATTAATGAAGAAGTTTGTACGCTTTTCTTAAGTTAATATATTTGACATGGATTGATTTAATCCTAGATTTGCATGTTAACTTCCTCTCATCAAAGAATTGGGAAAAATTGTTTGGATTTTCATGCTCTCTTTTGAATGCTTATTAGGCAATGCTGGTTCATCCTGATAAGAATATGGGCAATGAGAAGGCTGCAGAAGCATTCAAAAAACTTCAAAATGCATATGAGGTAATTTGTTGGTTGCCACTTTTTTATTCAACGAACTAAAGTTTTCTACTTGTTTTCTCCTACCAAAAAGAAAAAAAACGGGGGGAAATTTCAGAGACTAAAGTATTTTTGTGCATGTTGTTCTCTCTTTCTAGATTCTACTTGATTCTACAAAACAAAAAGCATATGATGATGAATTAAGGAGAGACGATTTTCTGAACTATTTCCGCAGGTTTCAGACATCTTCACAAAAGGTTTGCTACATATCTTCTCAGCTATGAATGGCATATGCCTTATTCTATTTACTTAGGCATTTCTTGTAATTGGTTGCGCAGAATGGAGGACGTGGTTTCTTTGGCTCAGGGTTTACCCATTCAGAGGCTGATTGTGAGGATCCTTTCGGAGATTCAAGGCGAATTGCTTGCAAAAAATGTGGCGACTTCCATCTCTGGGTGCATACCAAGAAATCCAAATCTCGAGCAAGATGGTGCCAGGTTTTTGTTTATTTTCCCTTACTTTATCCAAGTTTCTGATCATTTATTTATGGAAGTTTCCTGAGGAAAGCAATATTACTACAAGCTATAGTCCATATTCTCTCTAATTAAAAGAAAAATATGCTGCATGGGGCTTATTCTTTTTAATTCTGAATCTTTCATGAAGGATTGCAAAGATTTTCATCAGGCCAAAGATGGAGATGGATGGGTTGAGCAATCTTCCCAACCCTTCCTTTTCGGGTTACTTCAGAAGGTATTTACAATTAGCAAATCCTCTTTTGTTTTTTTAAAGAACTTCCCTATGCAGCTCTTTAATTGTAGATATGTGACTGGTTGTATAATGTGTTATAATACTACCATTTTGATGAGCTTATTTTTGCAGGTTGATCCACCCTCTGCATATGTTTGTGCAGATAGCAAGATATATAAGGCTACTGAATGGTATATTTGTCAGGTAAGCTGTTTTCTTCTTGATGCCTCCTAGGAGATCTTGAATTTATTTCAAATTGGTCGTAGACTTTTGTGGATAATTCAGTGGAATGTGGTGCTATATGACTTGGAGACTCGAAATGGGTCAGAACTATGGCCTATGGCACTAAATAAGTGATTCAATGACATCTCTTTGCCTGTACTACTGGTGCTGTTAGCTCACCATTACACTGCCATTGTTTTCTTTCAGTGTCATGTCTTAGCCCATAAGTCCAATTGTCCTTCCAAGTTTCTGGCTTGCTGGCCGTATCGCTGTTCATTGCTTAGAGATAATAATGTAAATTGATAACTAATGCAAATATTGAATGTAACTCTGGAGGACCATGTAGGACACATGATGTATGTCCATCCACTCATGTAGGGATTAAGAGCTGATGTAATGTTATTTGGTGCAGGGAATGAGATGTCCAGCCAATACACACAAGCCAAGTTTTCACGTGAACACTAGCGTAACCTCAAACAAGCAGAGTGCTGGCAAGGCATCCAGTTCTGGACAAAGAAGTGGGAGGATGCCAGGTTCCGGTCCTGGTACTGAAGAGAGCATGAGCGAGGAAGAGTTCATGGAGTGGTTAAAAAATGCAGTGCAAGCAGGGGTGTTTGACAATTTCAGTGGCGCTGCAGCTGCTGAAAGCCCATCTGCCAGGGCAGGAAATGGTCCGAAGAGCAGTACGAGTGGAAGCAGCAGCAGCAGTAACAAGAGGAAGAAAAAAGGGAAGAAGCAATGGTGAACATCAGTGTTATTCTTACATCTCTCATGCATTCAACTCCCAAATCTTGTAACCATTTTGTAGCCCTATAGGCACAGATTGTGAGCTGAAAAAGGCATGCTTCTTTTCTAGTACAAGGAAGACCTGTTGTAACCAGTTTGAGTTAATTGTGCTTTGACTTGTTGGCTTCAGTAAAAAAAGTCCTTTAATAGTCAAGCATTTATACAGAGCTTGTAGCCTTGTACAGATTTTTCTTTCTTGTTTTTTCCCCTCTTCCTTAGCTATAAGCCTGGAAATTATATTGAAAGTAAGAGATGTGTCCCAGCTTTTTCATTTTGAAAAAGGGGAAAACTCAATTTTCTACCGCAAGATTGGTAGTGTTATTTGAAGGAATGATCAAATAACTACTTTCCAATGACAAGACTGAACTTTGTGCCTTTTATGAAATGGAAGAAACTAACTACAGTTGCTAAGCAAGAGTGGTATTTTCTTCCGGGAAAAAAAAAAATCTGTATATATTCGTGGCGCCAACCGAGCAGTGAAATGACAAAAATGCTGCCTGTCTCCTCCACTCTACCAGACAGGCATGCTCAGCTAAGCTGGTGCTCAGCTAAGCTATGTGTAGAAGGGGATGTCATTGTTACCTCGGGGATATCCCACACATTTTTCCTCCCACAAAGACCTATCTTGGCCAGCCCGGTTTCTTTGTCTTTCAAAAGTTTCAGCTGTTCCTCAACGTTTTTGTCCTTCTCTAAACCCTCATGGACAGCAATCAATTTACAATTTTTAAGTCCTTCTTCACTCTCTATGCACACATCATCCTGAAAACAAATTAAGATCACTACATTCAAATCATTTACGAACAATCTGAAATTTACAAAAAAACAGCAGGTGATAACCTTACCTCTTCATGTACCCAAACCATGTCAGCCAGAAACTTCTTGTGCTCCTCAGGAACAGCCTTAACTAAATCTATGCAGACAAAAGTTCTATCAACTCAGATACAAATAACGATTGATGATGAATGCATAGAAAAGATTAAGCCACAAACCATCTCAAGTGTCATAAAGCAAGAGAAACAAGAAACTAATCACTATGAAATGCTTCAACTTCATAATAAATAGATTCTCATTTAAAAACTGGAAAACTAAGAATTAAAGTATCCAAACCTTCAAAGCAACATTGAAGGTTTGGACACTGAATTTAATAGATGATGAACATAGAATATAACTGCTGTAAAAATTGATGAACATTGAGTACACAAAAGAATCTACAAGGCAAAACACCCAAGAAAGCCTACTCTGCTTCACATTGAAAAACTAATCAACTAATCAAGTTCTCATTGTCCTACGCAAACCAGGCGTGAAAAGCAATCCAGCATAAAGACCACACACAATTCTAATTTCTAAACAAAATTAAAAGGCATTGCATTGATCATGAAAATCCATAAAAGAAAAGTAGAATTTCTACATCAAATTTCTATAATCAAGCAAGAACAAATTATTTAAAAGCTCAGAAGATACCAGGAGACCCGTGAGGAACCCCATAGGATTCGAAAGTGGAGCCAGCATCATAAATGGAGCCTTTATATTCAGTTCCTTTAACAGGATTAATCCTAATCTTAATACTCCCACCCCACCTCCTCCCTTGCATATGCATTTTCTCATACCCCTCACCTTTGTACCACCCTTCACTCTCCTCGTACGTATCAAACTCCTACCAGCCCTTCTTGAAACGACACACCATTTCCAGGCTCAGCTACATCCCCAATAAAAGCAGCAAAGCCAAAGTCAGGATTGCCAGATAGGAAAACATGTTTCTGATTTGGATATTTGGAGGGCAGATTTATCAAAAAGTCCAAGACTTTCTTGGTGTCTGGGCCACGGTCGCAGTAATCACCTAAGAATATGACGACGGATCAGTTAGGGTTTTCAGATTAGACCATAAGTTCTGAAGCTTAGTGTGGTAGCCATGGACGTCACCTACGCATATTACCACTCTGGGCTTGGTTGTTTTCGTCGGGTTTGGCTCCGTCATCGCTATCCGACCTGGTTTTCGATTCTTCTGAGGGTAAAAGAATCGCCGAAACTGAAATTGAGATTGGCGGAAAATTGGTTTTCGAATGCACACAGAATTTTGTATCGTATATAAATATTTGATATTTGACATATAATTTATACGCCACAGTACTATTGGGCCCAACAATACAATTTGGAGAGCCCAAAAGATGATTTTTTTCTTTGAGGAGCAAGCCCAATACCATACAGTACTATCAGATCACTTCACGGATCTCTGTGTTATCCAAAAACCAAAATAATTTAGCAGTGAGCGAGTGAGTGAGACTGTGAGTTGTAGAATAATTTTGATTTGATTCGAGACTCTGTTTCTCTGATTCTCCTTCGATGGAGATACTCTGCCACTCCTCGGCAGCTTATCCATCTACTAAACAAATCGTCGTCGGAGCTTGCAATGGGTTAACGGGTCACTTGCTTTATTCGCGCAGTTGCTCATTCGGGTCAGTGGGTTTAAGAAAATCAATTATCGCGGCGGCGAAGCAGAACAACAAAAAGAAGGACGACAAGCATAGTTTTGTTGTCAAAGAAGATGAGGCAACCGGCCCTTTCCCTGAAGCCGTCTTGTTTAAAGAGGTGTTTCTTCATCTTTGTTACTGGTTTTTTCTTTTTTGCTTTTATTCGATAGAATTATGAACTGCTGGTTTTTTTCTGTTCTGTATTAAATCTTTCTTTTTGAAAATCATGGGCTGTAGAGGAGCGTGCAGGAAGATGGTAAAGTTGTTCCTGAGTTTGCTGATGCCGAAGAAGGTTAGTGACTTTTCTTTTTCTTTTTGATAGACAGAAAAGTTATCCTTGCTTATTAAATTGTTGGGTGATGTATGTATCTGTTTGCTCATTTGCAGAAGAGCTCTTTGAATTTCTTAACATTCAGCTGCAGAGCGAAGTGAAGACAGACCAAAGTAAGTGGGTTTCCTTCTCTTTTCCTCTTGGTTTTCCTTGTTGGTTGCTACGGATAAACCTACGAGAAATGGAAAAAAGATGTGAATTTAGTTACCTGTAGTCTCATGATTCAACTATAATGCTCATCGAGTTCAATTTGTTGATTTCTTGTCTCACGTTTCAATTATGATTGGCATCTGCCTTTTGGAACCATTATCATCTCCTCTCTTTGAATCTGCAGGAAATCCATTCTCTTTGATGGTATTGAATGATTTTTTGTCGTCGTCTTGTTTGTGCAGTGAGACATTATGAGGTGGTATATCTTATCCATGAGAATCATGCTGAAGAGGTTTACAGTGTTAATGAGAAAGTTCAAGGTAGTTCCTGAGCCTTTCTTTCTTCTCTGTATGCATGTTTTTTTGGTTCAAAAGCATTTGAAGATGCCTTTAAGCTAAAATCTATCAATTATCTCATGAGAATCCCCTGTTTGCACACTTCGAGGGTTTCCATATGAATCTGTCAGGTGCCTTGATGCTGTTCTCTCCTCCCTTCTCCTCTTTCTGTTGAGGCCAGTAAGCAAAGACATTGTGGTCTACCCTATTTTCTCGTTTGTGCTGTGGACAACTTAGGACCTCCAATAAAAGGTAGATTGGAAGATTGTTTGGATGGCACTATAGGTGTCAAAGTTCGGACTACTTGAACCCTTAGCAACTTAGGAGATTTGTTTGTCCTTTAAGCATATTACAGTCATTTTAACCAACAATTACAATGTACCTTTCTAACTTTGTAAGTGACAATGCCATCGTTGTGAGAGGCTAGGCCAACCATCTTTCTACCCATTAGCAATCATGTTGAGACCGTTTAGGACCCCCTGTTAACATATTCGATTCATCCACACACAAAAAAGGTTAGCTTACCCCAAATAGTATCTCAGTGGAACCCATTAGGAATAAGGAAAATAATCAATGGATCATGTATTGCGTGTGTCTTTTTAATGTCTGCAGTTTCTTATACACTGTAAAACCGCATTTCAGATTTCATAAGGGAGAAGAGAGGCAAGGTATGGAGATTTAGTGATTGGGGCATGCGCAGGCTAGCGTACAAGATACAAAAAGCTAAAAATGCTCACTACATTTTGATGAATTTTGAGGTGGAAGCCAAGTGGATCAATGACTTCAAGAGCTTGCTAGACAAGGATGAAAGAGTGATTCGACACCTGGTGATAAAGAGGGATGAAGCAATCACAGCGGAGTGCCCACCTCCGCCTGAATTCCACACATTGCGTGCGGATATGGATGATGATGATGAAGAGGGTTCTGATGACGCCTATGGTGAGGAAGATGACGAGGATTGGGATGAGGAAGGTGAAGCGGAGGACGGCCCTGTTGTTTTTATCGACGTTGAAGATGATGATGGCAGTGAAGACGGAACTGAAAGCCCAGCTGGTCAAAGCAACAGAAGAGAGAGGGATCTGATACCTGAGAAAATAGGTAGGTAGGGCAAAACGCAAACAGCAAATACTGATGTCATATTTGCGAAAAAATGTTTTGGGATTGTTTTCCCTTTGCATAAAAAATTTAAACGTTGGGCGAGCGCTTAACTTCAAATTAAGTTGACTTTATTTTTGCAATTAAAATAGGAAGAGGTGCCAAACCTATGACCTTGGATGGGTTCAAAGCTTGCCCGGTGGTTTGGTGAAAATTAAAAGAGCATTTTAACGCGATAAGCTTGGAAAGAAATGTATGCACACAACCGAACAAACATGATTTGTAAATTGTTTTAAAAAAATAAGAATTTCAGTTCTTTTTCCATTTTTCAAGTATTTTAGAGTTAGAAGTTGGAACATTTGTTTTGTATAAAATTAGAAATGTAGCTATGGTTTGCAACTCATGATGAGTATGTCCATGCAAAGACAGTTCAATTTATGATATACCAACAAAAGAAAAAGTCCATTTACATCCAAAAAATAATAATAACAATAACGCCCCGTTCTTCATCGCTCACCGGTAACGGGTAACTCTCCCAATTTATTAATTACTAGTTATTATTATTATTCAGGAAAAAGAGGAGGAAATAAAAACTCCCCTCATTAATACATATATCCACGTGTAAATAGAAGCGGTATGACAAAGTGCACTAGAGTGACTTGAACACCGCCTATAGGCTATATATAAGCAACTCAGATCTCAACCATTCTTGCATTCTTGCATTCTTGCATT
>NBIL01129286.1:0-10399 GCA_002752925.1 Viola pubescens var. scabriuscula | reverse complement strand
GATAGAGAGAGTATATTTTATTAATTTAAGTACTAAAAAATTAATTTATTTTAATCTTGGATATATAGAATATAATAAAGGCAAAATTACCTAACTTATTGAAAGATTTAGTATTTTTATTTTTCAATATTTTTATATTAAAATTTTAAATTTTAAGGGGTGCTAGGGGTGTCAAAAAATCGATCTGGATTGAAATCCGGACCGAACTGGACTGGATTAGATAGTCAGTCCAGTTCTGGTTTTGAAAAAATGAAAACCAAAATTTTCTATTCCAGTCAAGTTCTTAAATATTAAGAATTGGTAAACCGAACCAAAGCTAGCAACTTATTTTTTTATTAATACGACGTCGTTTTGAGAGTTGAGTATTTTTTTTTATACTACTTGTCAATAATTCAAAATGCACTATACGGAGGAAATACAGTAAATAAAGTAACATGTTTATACTACTTGTCAATTACATGTAATCAATGTAATCAAAATAACATGTAATTTTTTTTTTTATACTACTTGTCAATAACATGTTTCAAAATAAAGTAATCAATGTAATTTTTTTTTCTTTTTCTTAAGTTCTCTTTCATAGGGTGTCTCATTCCCAAGACAGCACCCATAATGATTTTTTTTTTTCTAGAAGTAAAATTGAATCAGAATTGACCCGGAACTGGAACCAAAACCAGACCAATAGTTTTAGTTCAGTCCGGTTCTCCATTTTATGGAACCGGCAATTCCGATCCTGGTTTAGTTATTGGTCAAAATTGATCCGAACTGGATCGTAGATACCCTTAAGAGGTGCATCACAAAATTTAAATACAATCTTTGCGTGTAAAGTAAGATTATACGTAAAAAAAAAAAAAAACTAAAAAATCTCAAAGGTGAATAGAACTATATTAAATGATCAATTTGATATAAAATGTACTAAAAGATTTATTAAACTTTTAATCTAGTGGATCTTTAAAGACTTGACAAAGTTAAGAACATTAAAAGAAAATATTTTTTCACATTCTTCTGTTAATTTGTTACGTTTGTTATCTCAATTAAATTCCCCACCCAACTAATTCTCCCCAAAAATTATCCACTTATGATAAGTCTTGATGACTTAAAAAAACATTGATCGTAGAATTTTCATGATCATTCAATAATTTGAGGTTCATCTTTTGTACTTTTAAAGACATTTGTTTTTGACAGGCACGTTTTAAAGACATGGAAGTTTAAGTTCCACAACTTTGTATCCATAATTTCATACAAATAAAAAAACCGGAACTAAAAACAAAATCATCTTTGCAATGAACATGGGCCAGACGGAAGATGACGCCAGTAACCATTTCTGCCGTCCAATGTGGTCCGTTTCCGTACAAGCAACTATATATGTAGCACGTACAACTTTTGCACATTTTCAAATTATTCTTTTTTCCCCGAAACTTAAAATTAATTTTAACCAGATGCAAAATAGCACCGCGTATTTTTATCTATCTCAATCCACCATTTCCCGTCACAAAGAGACTGCCGCAACAAAAATAAATTAAAAAAGACAGCACTAATTATTTCTTGTTATGATCATGAACTCCGCTCTTCCTCCTCAACTCCGCCAGATTCTCATCCATCCTCTTCTCCCCCTACGTTCTCCTATCATCACCACCGTCATCATCTTTCCCCACCACAGTCTCCTTGATCTTCTGAGTAGTCTCCACCGCCGCGTCCCACGCTCCCTTCACCGTCTCCTTCGCCTTCTCCGCCGCGCTCTCCATCACATTCTCTGCCTTGTTCGCCGTATCCCTCGCCGCCTCCTTCGTCTTCACTCTGGTCCTCTCCGCCGTCTCCGCTGCCTTGTAACCCCCTTCCTTGGCCTTCTCAGCCGCCGACTGCGCCATCCCCTTGGTGCTCTCCTTGGTATCGTGCGCGTAGTCTTTAGCGCTCTCCTTCATCTCCTCGGCGCGATCTTTCGCCTTCTTTTTCAAATCGCGCGACTTGTCTCTCGCCCGCTCCTCTTTCTCTTGCGCTTTGTCAACACTTCTTTTCGCCGCCTCCGCTGCTTTAGCCCCATCGTGGCCTCGCTCCTGATCTGGATTGTAACCACCTGCTGCTGCATTTTGTCCGCTCTGCATAATACACACATTAATCAATTTATTGATGATACATAGTAATTTTAAGTGTTATAGTACTAAATTACTATAACAAAGAGTTAAGACCGGGTTGTGTTTGGTGGCGGAGGTGAAGGTGACGCGTGTGAGTTTCTGGTAAGGGTGGGTCGCCGGTGTTGCGGAGAAGAGAGAAGATGCGGCGGCCTTCGGCTTAAAGAGGAGGAAGATGGCATTTCTGGTCGCAGAAAAAGTAGCCATTGTTATTAATTACTACAATGTTTAAGAGAAAATTTCTTTTAGATTTTTTATATGAATCGTGTAATTTGTGATATGTGCTGGTTTCGATTGCAGATAAATATAGCGCGAGGCGAGGACGAAGAAGGGGAGAGGGTGGGTGGCAGTGACTTGCTTTTGACACGCGTCCTTGTTGGTGCCACGTGTAGCAGATTTCGCTTGACTTCAAGTGAGTCGGCACCTCCTCGGGTCAACACTTGTTCCCCGTCCTTTCTCCCAGCGCTGTGTAACTAAATTTTCTGGAAGATAAAATCGAGTCCGACCCTGACGATTCGAAAGTTTGAGTATGATCAGGGCCGACTCGGACCCAGCCCGACCTTATGAATCTTGATTGGGCTTGGGTTTAAATATGTGTAGCCCAAGCTAACAAAGAGGGTTATCTTGAGCTCATTTATTTATTTATTATTTTTATAGGTATTTTTTATTGGTATTTTTACCACCAGGAAGACAACCAATAAATTCATTTATGTATTTATTATTTTATTTCACCGGCTAATCTAGTTCGAGTTTCGTCGGATCCCAATTAGAGGTGACTCTCCCAACATAGTTTTCTTCATTCCCAAGATTCAAACTCGAGATCATAATAAATTATGGATAACTCCCTTACCATTTGATCACAACCAATATTAGTAATAAGCTTATTTATTAACGAGTAGTGTTAAATGTTAAAGGTACTAAACTACTAATATATCTTCGTCTTTTTAAATTTACTCAGTAATTTTTTTTTAAAGTAAAACATAAATAAATTTTTATAATGGAGACATACCAATGATATGAGTTAGTAAAAGTATTAACGTTAAAATCTTAATTTCTGTAACACTCTTTCTTAATTTCTTTTCCTGTCATCTAGTTAAAAACTATTAAAATCTGTTTAAAATTTGAAATTCTATTTCATTAAACTCTTAATTTGGTCTGCGAATCTAAGCTGAAACTGTAAAGTTTGAACCTTTTTTTTCCTATTATTACGGGTTGATCCCTAAGTTGTCAATCTTTTACCAATGAGCATCTCAATTAGGTCATTGGTACAAGATATACCGATCTCTGTTTCATATTTTTCTTATATATATTACATTCAAATTTACATAATTCAACAAACTTATGATACATTTTTATTGAAATAAGACGTAGTGTTTATACCAATCGGTATTTAATTGATATGGCCAGTATGATAAGTGTAGATCGAGATAAAACTGAAATAATATGACATATTTTGAATCTTATTTTTAGGATTAAAGATGAAATCGTATCGGGCATCCGGCCGGTTGGTAACGTTGTTTGATCCCATTTCCACTAAATTTGACAAATTGAGAAGACTAATGAGATCGAATTTTGATGGCCCAAAGTTTGGTCTTTGAGCCCACATTAATGGGATACTAGTCTACTACAGTTAAATGGCCCAGAGGCTCTTCGTACAGAGCAGATTTCTGTTTTCGTTTCAACTTCGAATTTCAAGCTCCAACCGAGAACTGAGAAATCCAAATTCCAGCAAACATTTTCACGATCGATCACTGTAGCTCGGAGCGATGACGCCCGACGAAAAATTGGAGGGGTTGAAGAAACAGAAATTCCGCCATTTCTCTGGACGCTCAGTTCATCTTCTCCACCGCTCAAATCCAGGTAAACAATCTCGCAACAAACCTCATTATTCCTTCTTTTCTTTCTTTAATAATTATATCTGCTGAAGTAATATTGAGATATATTACATTTTATGATCATCATTGATTTTACTTAGCATTTTTGTTAAACAATTATTATTTAGCAGTTTAATTGTATACATTGGCGAAGCTGCTAATGAATTTATGTGTTTGTAATTAACTAATTAGGGATCATTATACAAGACATAAAAGTTTTGGGGAGGAAATATAGTAAATTACTAAAAAATATGAAACTTTAAGGACTATTATGGAGATATTCAAATAACTAGAGGGGGCCATGGCCTCCTCCCAACAGTAAAGGAGGCTCCGCCTATGATTGTATTATACTCGGTTGTGCTTCTTACATTTCCATGTCACTCTTCCTTTCAGGTTTGAATCTTGTCTTGCTTCCTCTTTGGTTTAATATTGTAAATTACTGGTGTGCCATGTAAACAGACCAACAATGTTACTACAATTCTTAACAAGCACTTCTATAACTCTGTGCACTCATGAAACTTTTCCTGCAGCCTAAACACAAACAAGACAATTGTTTATGGATACCCATATCTTTATGATATAGTAATAAGGTCAAATTTGAGTTTTATAGATTTATTTGGTCGTCTGTTATTCGACTTCACATTCACTAATGGAATTCAAAAGAATACTTTTTCGAGAAAGTTTCCGCAAATGACATTACTATTCTTGTCAAATTTTAGAAGGACAAAATAGAATGCAATGTCCTGATAGGAAAGTATTTAGGATACTTTTTTGAATCAACTTATAAGGTATATATGTTAGAGCATAATGAAGTTTCCCTCAATCACATGAACCTATTTTTCTTAGTTATATCAGTTTCTCTATTAAGCTGCTTCAAATCTTAAGCAGACTAAACTAGCACTAGGATTGTGGTACTTCAATCAGAATATTGAATTCCTATCAAATGGCAATTGATCCTGTTATTCAATTTAGTATATTCTTTAATCAAAGCTTCAACGAGATGACTGTTTCAATGGCAAATGCTATGAATTTAAGTACATAAGGTTGACCTCGTCTCACAATGTGCTAGTTTTCATTTGTTAATTGGAATTGAATCAGTTTTATGAACCTCCAAGAATATAACTTTTGGATGCTCTTTAATTTGGAGTAGTCACCCTTCCAGGGTTTGATCACTTCTACTTATGCTTTAATTTAGTGTTACATGTTTTGAGTTTATTAACATTTCTTTGTACTCCTACTCTACTTAGATATATTTCTATATAGTTATGTTTATGCTTGCCCCCTTTCACTCTTAGCATTTTCCAAACAATGCATATGCTTTCCGGCGTACATTTTTAGGAAGGTAATAAAACAGTTCTAAATGGAAGCTACAGATAAATATGCGAGGCTATCACGTGCTACCTCACCTAAACTTGCTATTTGGCATCTAAATATTTCACCATTACTTGACGTGTCGAGCAGTACTTGACGTGTTTAGCGTTACGCTCTCGATTGTTTCGGTTACTGACATGCAGTGGGCAGGTGTTAGTCTGTAGTTGCATGCAGTTGCATGCAGGTTCTCTTTTCTGCCTATATAAGCATGGTGTTCTCCTGCATCTCTTCACAAATCAATCCATCTTTCTCTTCTCTCCTAGATTTCCAAAGTTCCTTTGGCTGTCGTATAACATCCTTGAGTCTCTTTATGTTTTCAGTTTGAGAAGTAGTAATAACTTCATTCATTAAGAAGGTGGGTCTTTCTTCTTAGATCCTTGAGCTCAAATGCTCACAACTTACTTACAAGTTAGCCAAATCATTACTTATGTGCATCATTTTTTCCCCTCTTCTATTTCCTTTTTTGCTAGCTTTTGGAGTCATTTCCTCATTTGTAAAATGCTGGGACTTCAAGCTGTCTCTTGCGTTGCATCCTCTGATATCTTGCATTTGATTGATCATTGTTTTTTAATGGTAGGGTCTGTCTTGGACTCTAAGACAACAAAACGTTCCTTGGTAAATTTAGTACAATACTATATATCTATAATATATAGTGTTGTACTAGTTCTAAGATCTTAACGGGAGATATCGCTGTTAAATGTGAAAGCTCAAAAATCCATATTTAAGGTCCTAATGTTAAACGCATGCATACTTCTAGTCCTATGTTGCCAAAGGAGGTCTCTGCTGTTCTACATTCTCCCTTTTCATGTCTTGGCTTTAGCTAAGCATGTGCGATCTAACACTGTTGAAACTATATCCATAAAGACTAGGAATCTCTGTGCATTGTCTTTTCTTATGTTTTATTCTGGGTAGTTTTAATTGTAGATTTACCAGTGTTGCCTAATGCCGCAGAAATCGTAGAAACTCGTTTCATGATCATAGAAACCTGATTGCAGTCCTATTCTGTTTCTCATATCTATGCAATATTTATTTTGCAATTATTGGGTTGAACTAATTCAATTGGTGAATAATTGGTGGATAAACATCAGTTTAATCTCTTCATATAGAAATATTTTTATGTTGCTGTGGTCATATGATGCAGTACTCTTGCTGATTTGTGCATTTTTTAATTCTAATAACATATCTCAACATCATTATGTATATTTACTATTTAGTCATTTGGTTATTTTCTCTTCTGTATTATTTGATTATTTACTTTCCTGTTCCTTTCATGTATGATTAACATAGAGGACTTTTTGTGCAGGTCGAAACGAGCAGCCCCGGGTGCTGTTTGAATTCCTATTCCAGACATCATCATAGCTCTTTCATTTCACAAAATAAACCCACCCTCCTATCATATTACTATCATTTTTGCTTCCCAAAAAAAAAAAAACTCTTTGTTCGTTATTTTTTGAGTAGTGCTAGAGGTACTAACACTTTTATACTAAAGATTGAGATGCCGATGATGTGGGATGGGGTTTTAAGTGACAAGTGGCATGAAAGTATGGGGTTGGTGTTGCCACATTTAAATCAAAGGTGGCGCCAAATCTCCAACCTAATGCTTTTCTGGCAAACCCTTCCTACTGGTCAGTTCCAAACCCAAAAACAACCATCTTCACACCATTGTAACTCTCCATTCAGTCCTCTTTTCCTCACTCTCTACCCAATGGCCTTCTCTCCACCTGACGCGTTTCTCTTCCTTTTTCAACACCTGGACACCTTCCACTGGCATCGTATCGCTCGCCCTTCCCTTCCTCCCCTCCATTTATGCTCAATCTCACCAGAGCACACACACTCACAATCTTACTACTCATTGTCTCTGCCTCTGCTAATCACCCATCTTCACTTCTCTCTGTGTTGTTCATCATCCTTTTTGAAAATGGAGAACTTTTTCTCACAGTTTTCCATCAGCTCTGTCAACAACACAACATCTCCCACGGTTGTTCCTCATCCATCCTCTGTCCAAGAACCAGTACATACGAGCGCTGATGAAACACAGTTCAACTCATCTCAGCCACAGTACTGGTTCAATCCAACACAGTACTACATCCCAGCAGTAGTACCTATTGGTGGTGAGAGCCTGACGCAATTTCCTGCAGCAGATCCTGTGTATCCTTTCTGCCACCTGGGCCAAAATGAGAATGTTGGTCTTCCTCAATGCAGTTGGTCATTAAAGGAGCAAGAAAGATACATGAGCAAGATGGCAAGGTATAACCGTAAGTTGGCTCGACAAAGAAGCCTCAATAAAAACTCTGCTTCTGAGGTGCTGGAGGGTAGTCCACGGACACTCACCACGCATGCCTCAATTGCTGATTTACGGGATATCAATGCCATCAGCAACAGAGATCTCTACCAGTACTTCACGCCAGACAACAGGGTGAGTTTTGTGTCAAAATTGTATGTTGTTTCTTCTTTTCATTATGTTATTGTTTTTAAAGATTGGATCTTTATTCATGGTCAGTATCTTTTTTTATCCTGTGCAGAGACTGAGGTATGTGCTGAAGAAGGAGTTAAAGAATAGTGATGTTGGGTCTCTTGGGAGGATTGTCCTCCCAAAGGTATGACTTTTCTTGATCAATGTAGCTACATATTTTGCAGCAGGGAGGACTGTGTTCCTGCTTGTTTCAGTTTCCGTTCCCTTTCTTTTCTTCTGAAGAGACGATAGATATACACAAGTTATCAGTTTTTAAAGTTATTTTTCTCTTTTCTGCGTAAATTTGGTTACAGTACATATAAGAATTTGTAATGTACTGATTCAAGTCACTGTTTGGTTGCATGTCAATGCAGAGAGAGGCAGAGCAGAACCTTCCTGCCGTAAACGATAGAGAAGGCATCGAGCTCGTGCTCAGAGATGCCTATAATCCTAACCAAGACTGGTGCTTAAAATACAAGTGAGCATTTCACGGATATCTTTTTAATCATCTTGTGTTAACTTAATCTCATATCTAATAATAATTTACTTTTTCTCGAGGGGCTACTAATTAAACTCATGTTATTGATGATGCAGGTACTGGGCTAACAACAAGAGCAGAATGTATGTACTAGAAAATACAGGTAAGAAAACGCATCAACATCATGATTTGTGTCTATTGTTCTCTTCTCGATCTTTTTTCAGTCTGTAATAACAATTCCTCTCTGCTATTGTGTTTACCAGGAGCTTTTGTGAAACAAAATAAGTTGGCCACAGGTGATGTCCTTATTCTTTACGAGGATGAGGGCAAGAATCTCGTGAGTTCATCTTCCTAATTTACTTAATTTTATTTACTTATTAGGTCCGCGGTAAGGAATTGAATATGAATTTGAAAGGAAAGTTTGTTTTGCTAAATGACAAGGTTTAGCCTGTTCTTTTCTGTAACGCTGACTCATTTGCAATTCGAAACGTATGCATGCAAATGGATAAAAACAAATTAGACGGTTCTAAAACGGACAAAATTAACAGCCTTAATGACCCATTTTCCAATTAAGCTTTTGAATTTTGCAGATTGTATCAGTTAGCAATTCAGTCTTTTACAGCTAAGTAAAACTGATCATTCTGTGGTTGTTAATGTGCAGTTTTTCGCAATCAACAGCGCGAAAAGGCCAACAGCTGAGGCTTCGACGGGTACTACGCAAACCACCAGAAGCCACAGCAACATTACTAACTACGACAACAATGTGCTATACGCACCTTACATGCAGCAGCAGCAGCAGCAGGCAAGGGAAGCACAACTAACATATCTACCTACGACAATATATAACGCGCAACAAACTTACAATAATACAACGCATAGTGATCAGCAGCAACAAGAAGCTATCGGCCAGCTGGTGACATTGTCTTCGAATGATGTTGGCTCTTCTTCTTCGCTTAATCCTTATACGATGATTAGCGCAGAAGCAGCAGCCAACAACTTTAATCCATTCAACAATGTCACCAGTACTACACATGAGATGGTACCAAGTCATCATCATCCTCATCACCAGACGAACTTTCGCGAACAGCAACAACCGTCCTCATCGATGATGGTTGATGATCGTGGAGGATTTGATGATTTGAGCTACACTGACCATGGCATGCTTCAAGATGTTTATCGCTATAATCTCTCACAATGAATAGATTGCCTGTTAACTTATGTTAACTCATGCAGCACCTAACATTTTTTCTTTTATCCCGGTTTAGAACACCGCCGGATATATCCAAGAATAGGAAAAATCAGTGAAGATTGTTATTATTGACTTGTGGGATTGTAATGATAGATATATGATTGAAATCATTGTAACACAAAATATTAATAAGAAATGTTATTCTTGATGAAGAAAAAAAACTAATGTTCCTTTTTTTTTCCCATTCTAATGAGGATCAACAATGAGCAATTAATAATGCATAAATTACATACAAGTAAATAGAAAAAATAAAGTACTTTATTCACCTACTCTCTCTGGTTTTCTTTATGTATCATTCTGGGTTTTTTTTCTTGGACTTAAATGAGTGTCGTTCTCGCATTTCCAAGTACAAAATTCATTTAATTATGATTATTTATTACAAATAAATGTTCAATATCCAAGTCTGATATTAAAAAAATAAAAATAAAAAACACAAAACATGATGTAATCATTGTCCAAATATGATATAATAAGGTGAAAATTGAATAAATTTAAAAATGTCAATTAATAAAGAGATTCTACTTCTAGGCTTCTAGCAGATATTTGCGTTTTAAGTTGGGTGTTGGTTCGGGCCCTTCAGCCCATTACTTTTCAGCAAAAATTTAAAATGGGCCTCAAGGTAAAGCCCAAAACCCAAAACCAGCTGCAACGTCTTAATTTTCCTTTCTTCTTCTACTTCCACTTCTACTACTACTACTTCTTTTGGGATTTGAGATAAGCTTAGCCAAACCAGTAGAGTAGAGTAATGGCGACCCTCTCTTCTTCTCTCTCCTCTCTCTCTCTACACACCACACCTCATCGTCTATCTAAAACCTTCACCAAACAACCCTTCTCTTTCCCTCTACCCAC
>NBIL01129285.1:0-19471 GCA_002752925.1 Viola pubescens var. scabriuscula | reverse complement strand
AAAAAAAAAAAAAAATATTTTTAAACTTAAAAGATTTTTCATTTATATTTTATACATACTTAATTAATTTAGAGATCAAAATTTTTAAAAAAGTACATATAGGTTATGGTAGCAAAATGGCTACTGATTGAGACTAACTATTTTATATATATACTAAAAATAAACTTTAATTATTATTCCGGAATGAGACTCTTTCAAGACTCCAAAAACATTACCACTTTTTTTTAGCTGAAAAATAAATTATTATTATTATTATTTTGGATCGAATTTATATATATCTATATTTAATTTCTTAAAGAAACAGATAAATGAGTTCGAACTTTAATCAGATTAACGGGCATAATAGTTAATCCATATCCGTTTAATTCAAATTCGGATCAGATCAGATTCGGATTAAAATCCGATCTATTGACAACCCTACCCGGTGTTCCTACTTCCTACTACTTCCCAGTGTAGTTGAATGTTAGTTAGATTAGACCGCTTTACAAATTAAAGCGACATGTCGTCTTCTATCCCTGCCATGTCGTCGGCAAAGTGAAACGACGTGTCAAGCACGAAGAGCCCGTTTTGCCCGGACCCAAATACCAATTAGTTGTATGGGCCATTTCAGATTTTCAGCAACTTCTCTCGTCTGTGCTCGTCTTGTCCTCTCCTTGCTCTGCTGCTAAAAGTCGCAGAATAAAACCGTAAAAAGAGGGGAAAAAAGAAATCGCAGGAAAGATGGAGAACAAAAGACAAGCAGAGGTCTCATCGGCGGAAGCAGTTTTTCTAGGAGCGCTAGCTCCTGGTGTTAACGTTAAGTAGCACTGCAGTGATTCGTTTGCTGTTTTTTTTTTCCGCTACTGATAAACATCATATGATTACTGATGTTTGTTTCTTCCTTTACTGTTTGTTTAAATTCCAGGGTCCGACATGGAATACGCTTAAATCGGCGTTTTTGTTGCTGGGTCTCTGCCTTGCGCTTATGCTCGGCTTAGCCTTCTCCTCTAGTGATTCTTGGTTGGTATTTCATGTTGGGTTCCTTGTTCTAATCAGTGCCACTCTTTTCCTCCTCCTTAGCTGGTAAAGTATTTCTAGATTGCGATGAGTCTTTCCTGTTGTTTTGAACATGGGTTTGGCAACTACTGGTTGGTTCATTTCTATGTTCTTGGATCTGTTTAGTTTGATTTAGGTCAGAGGTTGTATCACCATGGATTTGTTGAACTTCTGTTCCTATCTAGCTCTCATTTTGCTCTGTAGCTTGTGCTGTAGGACGTTTTTAATTATTTGTTCTGCTTTATTTATTATTTTTTCACTGTAGTGAGCAAACATCGGCTTGCATTTCTTAATCTTCTCCATTATGGATGTTTGCCATTTTACATTATAACTTTCCCACTCCTTAAACCATTTTGGCATGCGAGTTTTAGGAGCAGATTTCTCTGGAAACAGATATGAGTTTTCCAATTAAGCTAGTTCATTGACTGCCAGGGATTAGAATTCTACCCAAAGTCAAGCTTGGTTGTCTTCTGGCATAAATAAGAGTTTTCCCTCACATTGTTCTATAGAGGTCGATATGATGTCGTCCTCTAACTAGTTTAATCCTTGAAGGTTGGAGTTTTAACCCTTTCAACTTTTGCTTGCAACTGTAGTTGGTCTAGGCCGAGAAGAGTTTGTTCGTAGAAGTGATTTAGGTATGGAGTTCTTTGTAGAGCATGGCTTGTATAAGGTGTAGGGAAAACGCTATCCTTGTATGCTTCTCATGAGAGGCTGGAGGAGAAGCACACTTTTGATTGTGTGTGCATTGGGTTCATTTTCTTGAGCCATGGTTTTGGAATATTGGCTCCTCTAGTTAGGGTGTTCAGTTCGGTATTATGTTATCCTGAAATTGAAGGCACACTTTATGGTACTTGCATGCTTTTGCAGAAGCAACACCACATCAATCATGAACTCGTGTATTTGTGCAGGCTGTTTCTTGCTGTATAAGTCCTGCATAGCTTAGAACATCTTGTTGTCTATAAAAAAGTTAAAAAAACCCCTAAACTTTTCCTTCTTCATAGGTTTGAAATAATAGATTGCTTTTTCTATTTCTTTATTTTCTGTAAAAAAACAGTTTCTATTCTTTTACATACTATTTCTGTAGCACGGAATTGGTTTAGTGCACAGTTTTTGTTTATATTTTCATCTCTGAATTAGTAGAGAGCCACTAGAGAACTGAATGATGATTCTAACATGGTATTCTGAATCAGTTTCTGGATTACTGATGCAGGTTTCTTTCCCAGACTGGTCTGGTTTCAGTTGAAAATCAAATGCGAGAATTGAACTTAGTGGCAGATGGTCGTAGAAGGTGAGCGAAGAGGCAATACGATGTTGGTTAACAGTTATATGAAATTAGAAGTGAAGGTATCGCTACAGAGACAATACACGAATGACCTGTTCATTTCAATTTAGATGACAATGAGAACATGCATTCTACAAATTTCCAGAAAGAAACGAGAAGAAAATGAAAGGATAGCCAGCGAGCACAGTGGTTTCAACGCTTTCTGTCATGGGGATTGGTTGTTGCTTGCTGTTAGTCACTCTTGCCTTCCTTCTTTTCTTTGCTTTTTTTGGGCTTGAGGAAGCAGAAACACGAGCAGCATGGTAACTGAAGCAAGAACTTCATCTCCTTCACTTCTCATGATTTGAAATATTTGGCGACTTGCTGATTATATAGCTCCTGTATTGATTATTTCCCCCCTCCTTTTGATCGTTAAAAATCATTTTATTTTGGATACCATTCCTCTCTATTGAAATGGAAAAGGTTCCTATCTTCTCCATTTTAAACTGCATTATTATAGGATGAAAGTAAAGAATAGTGCAGATATTTTATTCTTAAGCGGTCATAATTCTGGTGAGAAAGCTGCGTTTTAGGTTTTGGAATTGAGATGGGTTATCCTATAAAAAACGGATTCTATAAATTTTCAATCAGAGGGTTCGAACTCGAGATCTACCTCCACGTAATTTTGGAATTATAATAGAAGTTAGCGTTAATTGCCTTGAATTTGTCCAAAAGAAAAGCAATGCATGGATGGTGGTTTTTTTTCTACTTTTAAAGATATAAATTAATGGTGCTAATTAATTCTGATAAAAATAAATAAATAATACAAAATCCTTGTAATAAAAAAACTGGTAAAAGTTAAAATCTTTGAGATTTTTTCCCTCTTTTCTTTTTGATTTTTCACTTTTTTACACAGCACCGACGCAAGCACGCACGCAGAAATGGAGGGAGTGACACTCAAGTCATCGTTATAAATAAATAAATAAATAAAATTAATTAATTAATTAGAGAAAAAAGAAAACGGTGTGTGTCCTGTCTGCAAATCTGTTATTAGTTTTTGTCCTCATTCGCTACATCCCGTTTTGCATGGCACTGTCTCATTCTTCCAGACCCAGACCTACTCTACTCTTTACTCCCCTCCATCTCTCCGCTCGATTCGCCTCCTTTCCTTTCTCTTCCCTTCCCTTCTTATTGTAATTAAGGTAGAAACCCCAACTCCTCCATTCTGTACACTGCTACATGATTTTTTAATTCATATTCTGCTGCGCACCATTCATGTTCATCTGTGCTTGTAGCAATAATACTTTTTACGGTTTTCTATTTTTCTTCTTCTTTTAATTAGTTCGTAATGTTTGCGTGTACATATATCGATCCCATGCATTACTTGCAGTGAAAAGTAGAAGTTCGATTGCTAGCTAGCTACCTGTTCCTTTTCATCGATCGTCGACGTCAATATGGCCGCTGCCGCCGGTGATTATTGGGATGCTCAAAAGATGTATGAACCATTGTCTAATTAGTTGCACTTATAACTTGTAGTCTTGTAGTAGAATGGAATTGGAGTTCAATTGATTTAGTGTTCATCATTTTGTTTTTTTATATATGTATGTATGTTGAATTAGGTTGGACATATACTTGCATGATTATCTGGTGAAGAAAAACTTGAATGCTACAGCTTCCATCTTCTCAATTGAAGCCAATCTCACCCCTCATCATTCTGTCGGTACATATACTTATCCAATATTATTATTGCTTGGGTTGTTCTTACTCATATCTGTTTCTTAGCGTTTTATGGGAATTCAAGGTTTAACTTCCTTTCTTATTATTATGTCCTTGTTAATTATACTTGCTTTAGCTTTTGAGTTATTGTTGTTGATTCTTGATTGTTTTCAAGAATTCATCAGTTGTTGCTTTCTTATGCGCTCCGCTCTAGTCAATTAAATTAACTCCCATCTTTGATAGTTGATTAAACTCTGCGTTTCAGCCATCGATTCACCTCAAGGGTTTCTACACGAGTGGTTCACAACTTTTCACCATGTTTATGCCTCAATGCAGCTGAAACAACAAGAACACAGCACGAAACAACTCTGTGTTCAGGTCATTGTTAATTTCTACAATGTTTAAGTACTCTTTTCTGGTAAACTGAAGATAGAATATTTTGAAGATATGATATTGCAGCTTAATTACTTAGCCATTCTTTCTTCATTTAACTTTGGAATTTTCAGGCCAATCAGAATATCCATCCAGTCGTGCCAAGGTCTGCGAGGAGTAGGAATCTGCAAGTACCCAGACAGTTTCCTGCTTGTCCTGCCCCTGAAGCAGCAAAAATGACTGAGGAAGTGCAGAATCGTAGGCATCCTACCATTAACTATTATTCAAATGTTCAACCTGAGGATGATAACAGACTCAATCTGTCAAGGCCACCTCCAGCTGTTCCAAGGTATTACGGGCTTATGTGATTGCTTTTGCTTCCCTTATCGTTTTCATTTCTTTGTGTTTTCCTGTTAGGAGTTCCTTGACAGCTATGAAAGAAAAAAAATTTATAAAGTCTCTGTTAGAGTCTCCTTTACACTTAATTTGCTTTGTCATTTGATCATCTATTTCAGATATTGGCGGCAGAAAACTCATAATCCATGTCAGCGGCAAGTTTCGAGGGTATAAAACCTGTGAACATAATCTAAAACTCAATATAGTTGTTCATTGCAAGAATGTAGAACTTAGAAGCTCTGCTCTTGTGTAGAACAATGTACCTCGTGGGACTGTTCTTAAGGGAACACCTAGAGGCCTCTCTCCAATAAATAGATCTCATGCTACAGGTATGCTGGATCTTAATTTTTATCTCCTGTGCTTTTAATCTTGAAAATTATGGAGCTTCCCTCCTGATTTATTTTGACACTACTAGCTATATAGTTGACTGGACTATCATGTTTGGTTCTGCATATGAACATGAATATATAGTACCATTCTTGCAACAAACTTCCATGTAGCAACCTTAATTTTTGCTGGCAAAGTGACTGTGTAGATGGGTTTCAAACTTTTTTAATCATGTGAAGAACAGCCCACCACAATTTCCTATTCTGACAGAGAAATGCCAACCAGATCAATTGTCCCATGCCCAGTCATTCAAACCTGGAAGCATGACATCCGCTTTTACTGGAAACTCCATCAGTCAGATGCTTCCCAAGGATAATTTACATGAGAGAGATGCTAAGGTTAGTGATACTTTTTTCAACTTTATGGCAGAGAATTTCTTTACCTATGCTTTCTTACATTTATTCTTCCTTCTAAATCCCTAATGTGGTTTTTGTCGCATCAGAATAGCAGAAAGAGAAAGAGGTTGCCATCTTCAAGAACTGAAGACCTAACATATTTAACCAGTGGTATTGGTTCTACATCAAGACTTCAGGTTGGTTACACTTGGAGCCGAATATCCTTTCCATGCTTTAACATGGCAGACAAATAAATGTATTGGTTAACTGAAAATCATCAGGTTTCCTGTACTTTTTTCCCTTTTAATAAGAAAGTTAGGCAGACAATATTCCTTCTAATGTATTTTTTTTTATGGAATATGCACTCATAGGCTTGTATGGATGCTGAGGATGATATGGAGGACAATGTTGGATCCTTTCTGTCCAATGATGATGATGTCTATGATAACGAAGTGACTTCTTTAAGCACTCTAGAGCGCCGCCCAACTGCTTGCAGTAAAAGTAATCGCAAAGGTGAATCTCAACTGTTGTGAATCACCAGGGATGAAGCACAAGCTCACTCTTGGATTAGCAACCTAATTTTTTAGCCAAATTTCTCACTGCATGTTGATTTTCCATCATCTTCTAGGGTTCACTTTTGAGGAGATTTCTTGTCTCCATCCAAGCAAAAGCAAGTTATTGTGCTGCAGTTTTTCATCTGATGGGAAAATATTGGCAAGTGCTGGACATGAAAAGAAGGTAGTTTGTAACCACTTGTCTCTTAAGCTTGAGGTCAGCTAGTATTTGTTGTTTTGAGGTTACCCTTCCTTTTTTGCTGGCAGGTCATGCTTTGGAATATAGAGAAATATGATTACACCAAGTCTTCTGAAGGACATGCGCTTCTGGTTACAGATGTTAGGTTCAGACCAAATTCAACGATATTTGCCACATCTTCATTCGATAAGACTGTGAAAATATGGGATGCAGATAGAGTAAGATACTGCCTTCCGTCCCTCAGTAATAAAGAGAGAGAGGGAGAGCACAGCCTTCCTTCTGTATTCAATGGTTTATTTATCGTTTCTTGTTTCTGCACTGTGATAGGACTGCAGTATGCATCACTTGATTTGTTTTTTTATGCACTGCAGCCTACCAAATCTCTCATCAGGCTTGTTGGTCATAATGAACAAGTGACGTCTGTGGATTTCCACCCAAGAAAGGGGGATCTACTTTGCTCATGTGACAATAGTGATGAGATCCGACTATGGAATGTCAACCAAGGTTCTTGTGAACGTATTTCCAAGGTCTGATGAATCTGGTTTTTTTGTAAAAATGATAAGACTTCTTAGTTGAGGTTCTTGTGAAATGTCAGTCAATCCCTAACCTTACAACAACTCATTGAGTAAAATGCAGGGAGCTACCAAGCAAGTCAGGTTTCTGCCTCAGAGTGGCCAACTACTGGCTGCAGCCATGGGAAACAGTATAAATGTAATTGATGTGGAGATTGACAGCATTCTATCCAACTTGAAGGTGACCTTCAAGATTCAAAAAAAATTATTGACAATTTCTAAGCACTTATTTTTTCTGCCTAAGCTTTTTCAATTGTCATTGCAGGGACATGCCAAAGATGTCCTGTCCGTTTGCTGGGATATCAGTGGCAAGTATATTGCTTCGGTAAGTGAAGACAGCGCCAGGATATGGTCTCTGTCAGGTGGAAGCTGCATATACGAGCTGCGGTCCAATGGCAACAAGTTCCAGTCGTGCACCTTTCATTCCTCGTATTCACAACTTTTGATCATTGGGGGATACCAGGTAATAGGGAAATTTCTACGATATCCCTGGCGTGTAACTTCATACTTCACTCCGGACTCTCAAATGGTGGATCTTACCACTAATGGCCAACTAAATTATGATGGTGATAGTGGTAAAATCTACCATTTATGTGAGAGTAAGGGGTTAAGTATGTCATGACTCGTCACACTTGGAGAGTACCAAATAGTATAGTCTTGGATTTATATTATATCATAAGCAGCAGGTTTCCTCCGACGAAGTTTAATCAGTCAAGTTTGATTGCAGGTGCTTGAGTTTTGGAATCCAAGTGGTGGCAATAAAACATGGTCAGTTTCTGCTCACAATGGTTTGATCTCAGCGTTGGCAGATTCACCAGAGACTGAAATGATTGCATCAACAAGCCATGATCAGTGTGTTAAACTATGGGAATGAGATTCCCTTTTCGATCAACTCAACATTATCGTCCTAGGGTTAGCTGAAGATACAATTTGCTCAAGTTCCATCCATGGCTGATAAGTTTATTTTTGTGGCGGCGCGGTAGGAAAAGAGGACTTAAAACTTTTTTCTTTTCGATTTTCTAGTAGAAAGTTTATTCTTTCAAGTTCCAGGTATCAAACTATTACAATTAGCTCATTCAAGAGTGCATAGTATGTGATCAGAAGCATTTTTGTATCGGCCAAAATGAAATATCAGACTCTTACTGAAAAACAAGAATCAATTAAGAAAATAAAGTAGCCACTAATTGCTTACAACAGATAGGTACATTTCATGATCAGGTGCCTTAAGCTGCAACTACTTGGAAGGAGAAATGGACAAATTCGAATTTTTTTGGTGGAATTAATTTGGACAAATTCGAAAAAGAATAAGCTTAGGAGATGAACAAGGAGGACAAAAGATTGCATCTTGTTTGTGTTCCGGCTGTTTGGATTACAGACACCTCTTGTACAGAATTTACATACAAGGCGGGAGAATGAAAAAATGTCAAAACCTAGAATAACTTCTAAACCTCTCATTTCCACAGTTCTTCCATTGGGATACCACGTTCCCGAGCAACATCGCGGAATTGTCTCATCTTTTGTACTGCAACAACTGTGGCTCTGGCATTGTTGAGGGCATTCTTACTTCCAATTTGCTTTCCCAGCGCATTCTCAACACCTGCCATTTCCAGAACAATCCTCACAGCACCACCGGCAATAACTCCGGTACCAGGTGAGGCAGGCCTGAGCATCACTTTTGCTGCCCCAAAATCACCTTCAGACCTGCCATTCATTTGCTCACAAGAATTAACCACAACAGATTGGTGGGAAAGATGCCTTTCTATTGTTACCAAACAAGCTGAATGTCGAGGATGAAATACAAGTTATGGCCCTAAGACCACATTTCCCAAATCTAAAGTAAGAACACCAAAATCCTTGAGCATTAGGAGAAAATTTATCTCCAACATATATTTCCCACAAGAAAGAAAGGGTTTGGAACCCAGACAGGTTTTTCTTACTCCAATTCTGTCCTAAACATCACCTCAGTCAGGTCTCAGCTTTTGTTCAAATCTTCTATCCAGCCTTGTACCTCCCACAATAAAATCTGTCTCCATCCATTAAAATGGAAATCAACACTAAACACATATCCAACCTATCTTGGAGCATATAACCAGACAATGAACCAATAAACTCCACTAAGAGAAAACACCAAGATATCCTTGAAAACTAAATGCCGCAGAGTCTATGATAAACAAAGTTCCATATGAAGTTGGAAGCCAAAAAGGATTGTGATAATGCTCGAAACTAGAAGTAGCTATAGGTCTATAACTGAGCTGAAATGCAAAATATCCAGATACTGTAAGCTTCAAATGAGGTCTTTGTAAAGCCACTGAACCAACCAACAATCCTTCAGACTGGATGAAACAAAGCATTCAGAAACTCTGGAAGGTCACATTAATATGCTAAGTTAATCGAAAACTTACCATAATTCTTGGAGAACTATCCTTAACAACTCCTATGGCCAAACAAGCAAGTTTTCATAAAGCATACTTGTACACTAAAACTTCAACAAGACTTTTCACATCCAAACACACAAACAATTCTACCAATCAAGTGAGCTGATAATGTGAAGTGTAAGTTAAATCACCACAATCAGCAAGACCCAATATTACCAAATCTATTAAGAGCTAAAAGCATAGAATTCTGAAGAAAGAAAGAGACAGGAAAAGCATACCTGTGAGGGAAAGTAGAGTACTTGGTCAAGGGGACAGCGACGATGTTCCTCCTAGCATCAATGGCAGATTTTTGCACAGCAGCAATAACCTCCTTTGCTTTCCCAACCCCAACACCAACATTCCCCTGCTTGTCCCCGACAACCACCACCGCCCTAAAATGCAGCTGCTTCCCTCCTTTCACCACTTTCGTAACCCTCCTCACCTGCACAACTCTCTCATCAAACCCATCCCTCAACTTCTCCTTCTTCGGCTTCCCCCACCCGGTCAATTTCTTCTTTTTCGCATCCATCACATGGACATCGTTACCCAGGACGCTCACCCCGCTGTACGCAGGGCCGTAGAGCTCCTCGTACGCGGCGGTGATGTCCTCATCGGCTTCAATTGGGCTCTCGTCGAAGTAAGGCGCCGGAGTGAAATCGTCCGGCGGGGTGGGTGGGTCGAAGACGGAGTCTTCCTCCGGTGGGGGATTGTCGAAGAAGGAAGCAATGTCGTCGGTGCTGGATTGGGCGCGAAGGGTTATGGAAGGAAATGAAGGAGATGATCTGGTGGGTAGAGGGAAAGAGAAGGGTTGTTTGGTGAAGGTTTTAGATAGACGATGAGGTGTGGTGTGTAGAGAGAGAGAGGAGAGAGAAGAAGAGAGGGTCGCCATTACTCTACTCTACTGGTTTGGCTAAGCTTATCTCAAATCCCAAAAGAAGTAGTAGTAGTAGAAGTGGAAGTAGAAGAAGAAAGGAAAATTAAGACGTTGCAGCTGGTTTTGGGTTTTGGGCTTTACCTTGAGGCCCATTTTAAATTTTTGCTGAAAAGTAATGGGCTGAAGGGCCCGAACCAACACCCAACTTAAAACGCAAATATCTGCTAGAAGCCTAGAAGTAGAATCTCTTTATTAATTGACATTTTTAAATTTATTCAATTTTCACCTTATTATATCATATTTGGACAATGATTACATCATGTTTTGTGTTTTTTATTTTTATTTTTTTAATATCAGACTTGGATATTGAACATTTATTTGTAATAAATAATCATAATTAAATGAATTTTGTACTTGGAAATGCGAGAACGACACTCATTTAAGTCCAAGAAAAAAAACCCAGAATGATACATAAAGAAAACCAGAGAGAGTAGGTGAATAAAGTACTTTATTTTTTCTATTTACTTGTATGTAATTTATGCATTATTAATTGCTCATTGTTGATCCTCATTAGAATGGGAAAAAAAAAGGAACATTAGTTTTTTTTCTTCATCAAGAATAACATTTCTTATTAATATTTTGTGTTACAATGATTTCAATCATATATCTATCATTACAATCCCACAAGTCAATAATAACAATCTTCACTGATTTTTCCTATTCTTGGATATATCCGGCGGTGTTCTAAACCGGGATAAAAGAAAAAATGTTAGGTGCTGCATGAGTTAACATAAGTTAACAGGCAATCTATTCATTGTGAGAGATTATAGCGATAAACATCTTGAAGCATGCCATGGTCAGTGTAGCTCAAATCATCAAATCCTCCACGATCATCAACCATCATCGATGAGGACGGTTGTTGCTGTTCGCGAAAGTTCGTCTGGTGATGAGGATGATGATGACTTGGTACCATCTCATGTGTAGTACTGGTGACATTGTTGAATGGATTAAAGTTGTTGGCTGCTGCTTCTGCGCTAATCATCGTATAAGGATTAAGCGAAGAAGAAGAGCCAACATCATTCGAAGACAATGTCACCAGCTGGCCGATAGCTTCTTGTTGCTGCTGATCACTATGCGTTGTATTATTGTAAGTTTGTTGCGCGTTATATATTGTCGTAGGTAGATATGTTAGTTGTGCTTCCCTTGCCTGCTGCTGCTGCTGCTGCATGTAAGGTGCGTATAGCACATTGTTGTCGTAGTTAGTAATGTTGCTGTGGCTTCTGGTGGTTTGCGTAGTACCCGTCGAAGCCTCAGCTGTTGGCCTTTTCGCGCTGTTGATTGCGAAAAACTGCACATTAACAACCACAGAATGATCAGTTTTACTTAGCTGTAAAAGACTGAATTGCTAACTGATACAATCTGCAAAATTCAAAAGCTTAATTGGAAAATGGGTCATTAAGGCTGTTAATTTTGTCCGTTTTAGAACCGTCTAATTTGTTTTTATCCATTTGCATGCATACGTTTCGAATTGCAAATGAGTCAGCGTTACAGAAAAGAACAGGCTAAACCTTGTCATTTAGCAAAACAAACTTTCCTTTCAAATTCATATTCAATTCCTTACCGCGGACCTAATAAGTAAATAAAATTAAGTAAATTAGGAAGATGAACTCACGAGATTCTTGCCCTCATCCTCGTAAAGAATAAGGACATCACCTGTGGCCAACTTATTTTGTTTCACAAAAGCTCCTGGTAAACACAATAGCAGAGAGGAATTGTTATTACAGACTGAAAAAAGATCGAGAAGAGAACAATAGACACAAATCATGATGTTGATGCGTTTTCTTACCTGTATTTTCTAGTACATACATTCTGCTCTTGTTGTTAGCCCAGTACCTGCATCATCAATAACATGAGTTTAATTAGTAGCCCCTCGAGAAAAAGTAAATTATTATTAGATATGAGATTAAGTTAACACAAGATGATTAAAAAGATATCCGTGAAATGCTCACTTGTATTTTAAGCACCAGTCTTGGTTAGGATTATAGGCATCTCTGAGCACGAGCTCGATGCCTTCTCTATCGTTTACGGCAGGAAGGTTCTGCTCTGCCTCTCTCTGCATTGACATGCAACCAAACAGTGACTTGAATCAGTACATTACAAATTCTTATATGTACTGTAACCAAATTTACGCAGAAAAGAGAAAAATAACTTTAAAAACTGATAACTTGTGTATATCTATCGTCTCTTCAGAAGAAAAGAAAGGGAACGGAAACTGAAACAAGCAGGAACACAGTCCTCCCTGCTGCAAAATATGTAGCTACATTGATCAAGAAAAGTCATACCTTTGGGAGGACAATCCTCCCAAGAGACCCAACATCACTATTCTTTAACTCCTTCTTCAGCACATACCTCAGTCTCTGCACAGGATAAAAAAAGATACTGACCATGAATAAAGATCCAATCTTTAAAAACAATAACATAATGAAAAGAAGAAACAACATACAATTTTGACACAAAACTCACCCTGTTGTCTGGCGTGAAGTACTGGTAGAGATCTCTGTTGCTGATGGCATTGATATCCCGTAAATCAGCAATTGAGGCATGCGTGGTGAGTGTCCGTGGACTACCCTCCAGCACCTCAGAAGCAGAGTTTTTATTGAGGCTTCTTTGTCGAGCCAACTTACGGTTATACCTTGCCATCTTGCTCATGTATCTTTCTTGCTCCTTTAATGACCAACTGCATTGAGGAAGACCAACATTCTCATTTTGGCCCAGGTGGCAGAAAGGATACACAGGATCTGCTGCAGGAAATTGCGTCAGGCTCTCACCACCAATAGGTACTACTGCTGGGATGTAGTACTGTGTTGGATTGAACCAGTACTGTGGCTGAGATGAGTTGAACTGTGTTTCATCAGCGCTCGTATGTACTGGTTCTTGGACAGAGGATGGATGAGGAACAACCGTGGGAGATGTTGTGTTGTTGACAGAGCTGATGGAAAACTGTGAGAAAAAGTTCTCCATTTTCAAAAAGGATGATGAACAACACAGAGAGAAGTGAAGATGGGTGATTAGCAGAGGCAGAGACAATGAGTAGTAAGATTGTGAGTGTGTGTGCTCTGGTGAGATTGAGCATAAATGGAGGGGAGGAAGGGAAGGGCGAGCGATACGATGCCAGTGGAAGGTGTCCAGGTGTTGAAAAAGGAAGAGAAACGCGTCAGGTGGAGAGAAGGCCATTGGGTAGAGAGTGAGGAAAAGAGGACTGAATGGAGAGTTACAATGGTGTGAAGATGGTTGTTTTTGGGTTTGGAACTGACCAGTAGGAAGGGTTTGCCAGAAAAGCATTAGGTTGGAGATTTGGCGCCACCTTTGATTTAAATGTGGCAACACCAACCCCATACTTTCATGCCACTTGTCACTTAAAACCCCATCCCACATCATCGGCATCTCAATCTTTAGTATAAAAGTGTTAGTACCTCTAGCACTACTCAAAAAATAACGAACAAAGAGTTTTTTTTTTTTTGGGAAGCAAAAATGATAGTAATATGATAGGAGGGTGGGTTTATTTTGTGAAATGAAAGAGCTATGATGATGTCTGGAATAGGAATTCAAACAGCACCCGGGGCTGCTCGTTTCGACCTGCACAAAAAGTCCTCTATGTTAATCATACATGAAAGGAACAGGAAAGTAAATAATCAAATAATACAGAAGAGAAAATAACCAAATGACTAAATAGTAAATATACATAATGATGTTGAGATATGTTATTAGAATTAAAAAATGCACAAATCAGCAAGAGTACTGCATCATATGACCACAGCAACATAAAAATATTTCTATATGAAGAGATTAAACTGATGTTTATCCACCAATTATTCACCAATTGAATTAGTTCAACCCAATAATTGCAAAATAAATATTGCATAGATATGAGAAACAGAATAGGACTGCAATCAGGTTTCTATGATCATGAAACGAGTTTCTACGATTTCTGCGGCATTAGGCAACACTGGTAAATCTACAATTAAAACTACCCAGAATAAAACATAAGAAAAGACAATGCACAGAGATTCCTAGTCTTTATGGATATAGTTTCAACAGTGTTAGATCGCACATGCTTAGCTAAAGCCAAGACATGAAAAGGGAGAATGTAGAACAGCAGAGACCTCCTTTGGCAACATAGGACTAGAAGTATGCATGCGTTTAACATTAGGACCTTAAATATGGATTTTTGAGCTTTCACATTTAACAGCGATATCTCCCGTTAAGATCTTAGAACTAGTACAACACTATATATTATAGATATATAGTATTGTACTAAATTTACCAAGGAACGTTTTGTTGTCTTAGAGTCCAAGACAGACCCTACCATTAAAAAACAATGATCAATCAAATGCAAGATATCAGAGGATGCAACGCAAGAGACAGCTTGAAGTCCCAGCATTTTACAAATGAGGAAATGACTCCAAAAGCTAGCAAAAAAGGAAATAGAAGAGGGGAAAAAATGATGCACATAAGTAATGATTTGGCTAACTTGTAAGTAAGTTGTGAGCATTTGAGCTCAAGGATCTAAGAAGAAAGACCCACCTTCTTAATGAATGAAGTTATTACTACTTCTCAAACTGAAAACATAAAGAGACTCAAGGATGTTATACGACAGCCAAAGGAACTTTGGAAATCTAGGAGAGAAGAGAAAGATGGATTGATTTGTGAAGAGATGCAGGAGAACACCATGCTTATATAGGCAGAAAAGAGAACCTGCATGCAACTGCATGCAACTACAGACTAACACCTGCCCACTGCATGTCAGTAACCGAAACAATCGAGAGCGTAACGCTAAACACGTCAAGTACTGCTCGACACGTCAAGTAATGGTGAAATATTTAGATGCCAAATAGCAAGTTTAGGTGAGGTAGCACGTGATAGCCTCGCATATTTATCTGTAGCTTCCATTTAGAACTGTTTTATTACCTTCCTAAAAATGTACGCCGGAAAGCATATGCATTGTTTGGAAAATGCTAAGAGTGAAAGGGGGCAAGCATAAACATAACTATATAGAAATATATCTAAGTAGAGTAGGAGTACAAAGAAATGTTAATAAACTCAAAACATGTAACACTAAATTAAAGCATAAGTAGAAGTGATCAAACCCTGGAAGGGTGACTACTCCAAATTAAAGAGCATCCAAAAGTTATATTCTTGGAGGTTCATAAAACTGATTCAATTCCAATTAACAAATGAAAACTAGCACATTGTGAGACGAGGTCAACCTTATGTACTTAAATTCATAGCATTTGCCATTGAAACAGTCATCTCGTTGAAGCTTTGATTAAAGAATATACTAAATTGAATAACAGGATCAATTGCCATTTGATAGGAATTCAATATTCTGATTGAAGTACCACAATCCTAGTGCTAGTTTAGTCTGCTTAAGATTTGAAGCAGCTTAATAGAGAAACTGATATAACTAAGAAAAATAGGTTCATGTGATTGAGGGAAACTTCATTATGCTCTAACATATATACCTTATAAGTTGATTCAAAAAAGTATCCTAAATACTTTCCTATCAGGACATTGCATTCTATTTTGTCCTTCTAAAATTTGACAAGAATAGTAATGTCATTTGCGGAAACTTTCTCGAAAAAGTATTCTTTTGAATTCCATTAGTGAATGTGAAGTCGAATAACAGACGACCAAATAAATCTATAAAACTCAAATTTGACCTTATTACTATATCATAAAGATATGGGTATCCATAAACAATTGTCTTGTTTGTGTTTAGGCTGCAGGAAAAGTTTCATGAGTGCACAGAGTTATAGAAGTGCTTGTTAAGAATTGTAGTAACATTGTTGGTCTGTTTACATGGCACACCAGTAATTTACAATATTAAACCAAAGAGGAAGCAAGACAAGATTCAAACCTGAAAGGAAGAGTGACATGGAAATGTAAGAAGCACAACCGAGTATAATACAATCATAGGCGGAGCCTCCTTTACTGTTGGGAGGAGGCCATGGCCCCCTCTAGTTATTTGAATATCTCCATAATAGTCCTTAAAGTTTCATATTTTTTAGTAATTTACTATATTTCCTCCCCAAAACTTTTATGTCTTGTATAATGATCCCTAATTAGTTAATTACAAACACATAAATTCATTAGCAGCTTCGCCAATGTATACAATTAAACTGCTAAATAATAATTGTTTAACAAAAATGCTAAGTAAAATCAATGATGATCATAAAATGTAATATATCTCAATATTACTTCAGCAGATATAATTATTAAAGAAAGAAAAGAAGGAATAATGAGGTTTGTTGCGAGATTGTTTACCTGGATTTGAGCGGTGGAGAAGATGAACTGAGCGTCCAGAGAAATGGCGGAATTTCTGTTTCTTCAACCCCTCCAATTTTTCGTCGGGCGTCATCGCTCCGAGCTACAGTGATCGATCGTGAAAATGTTTGCTGGAATTTGGATTTCTCAGTTCTCGGTTGGAGCTTGAAATTCGAAGTTGAAACGAAAACAGAAATCTGCTCTGTACGAAGAGCCTCTGGGCCATTTAACTGTAGTAGACTAGTATCCCATTAATGTGGGCTCAAAGACCAAACTTTGGGCCATCAAAATTCGATCTCATTAGTCTTCTCAATTTGTCAAATTTAGTGGAAATGGGATCAAACAACGTTACCAACCGGCCGGATGCCCGATACGATTTCATCTTTAATCCTAAAAATAAGATTCAAAATATGTCATATTATTTCAGTTTTATCTCGATCTACACTTATCATACTGGCCATATCAATTAAATACCGATTGGTATAAACACTACGTCTTATTTCAATAAAAATGTATCATAAGTTTGTTGAATTATGTAAATTTGAATGTAATATATATAAGAAAAATATGAAACAGAGATCGGTATATCTTGTACCAATGACCTAATTGAGATGCTCATTGGTAAAAGATTGACAACTTAGGGATCAACCCGTAATAATAGGAAAAAAAAGGTTCAAACTTTACAGTTTCAGCTTAGATTCGCAGACCAAATTAAGAGTTTAATGAAATAGAATTTCAAATTTTAAACAGATTTTAATAGTTTTTAACTAGATGACAGGAAAAGAAATTAAGAAAGAGTGTTACAGAAATTAAGATTTTAACGTTAATACTTTTACTAACTCATATCATTGGTATGTCTCCATTATAAAAATTTATTTATGTTTTACTTTAAAAAAAAATTACTGAGTAAATTTAAAAAGACGAAGATATATTAGTAGTTTAGTACCTTTAACATTTAACACTACTCGTTAATAAATAAGCTTATTACTAATATTGGTTGTGATCAAATGGTAAGGGAGTTATCCATAATTTATTATGATCTCGAGTTTGAATCTTGGGAATGAAGAAAACTATGTTGGGAGAGTCACCTCTAATTGGGATCCGACGAAACTCGAACTAGATTAGCCGGTGAAATAAAATAATAAATACATAAATGAATTTATTGGTTGTCTTCCTGGTGGTAAAAATACCAATAAAAAATACCTATAAAAATAATAAATAAATAAATGAGCTCAAGATAACCCTCTTTGTTAGCTTGGGCTACACATATTTAAACCCAAGCCCAATCAAGATTCATAAGGTCGGGCTGGGTCCGAGTCGGCCCTGATCATACTCAAACTTTCGAATCGTCAGGGTCGGACTCGATTTTATCTTCCAGAAAATTTAGTTACACAGCGCTGGGAGAAAGGACGGGGAACAAGTGTTGACCCGAGGAGGTGCCGACTCACTTGAAGTCAAGCGAAATCTGCTACACGTGGCACCAACAAGGACGCGTGTCAAAAGCAAGTCACTGCCACCCACCCTCTCCCCTTCTTCGTCCTCGCCTCGCGCTATATTTATCTGCAATCGAAACCAGCACATATCACAAATTACACGATTCATATAAAAAATCTAAAAGAAATTTTCTCTTAAACATTGTAGTAATTAATAACAATGGCTACTTTTTCTGCGACCAGAAATGCCATCTTCCTCCTCTTTAAGCCGAAGGCCGCCGCATCTTCTCTCTTCTCCGCAACACCGGCGACCCACCCTTACCAGAAACTCACACGCGTCACCTTCACCTCCGCCACCAAACACAACCCGGTCTTAACTCTTTGTTATAGTAATTTAGTACTATAACACTTAAAATTACTATGTATCATCAATAAATTGATTAATGTGTGTATTATGCAGAGCGGACAAAATGCAGCAGCAGGTGGTTACAATCCAGATCAGGAGCGAGGCCACGATGGGGCTAAAGCAGCGGAGGCGGCGAAAAGAAGTGTTGACAAAGCGCAAGAGAAAGAGGAGCGGGCGAGAGACAAGTCGCGCGATTTGAAAAAGAAGGCGAAAGATCGCGCCGAGGAGATGAAGGAGAGCGCTAAAGACTACGCGCACGATACCAAGGAGAGCACCAAGGGGATGGCGCAGTCGGCGGCTGAGAAGGCCAAGGAAGGGGGTTACAAGGCAGCGGAGACGGCGGAGAGGACCAGAGTGAAGACGAAGGAGGCGGCGAGGGATACGGCGAACAAGGCAGAGAATGTGATGGAGAGCGCGGCGGAGAAGGCGAAGGAGACGGTGAAGGGAGCGTGGGACGCGGCGGTGGAGACTACTCAGAAGATCAAGGAGACTGTGGTGGGGAAAGATGATGACGGTGGTGATGATAGGAGAACGTAGGGGGAGAAGAGGATGGATGAGAATCTGGCGGAGTTGAGGAGGAAGAGCGGAGTTCATGATCATAACAAGAAATAATTAGTGCTGTCTTTTTTAATTTATTTTTGTTGCGGCAGTCTCTTTGTGACGGGAAATGGTGGATTGAGATAGATAAAAATACGCGGTGCTATTTTGCATCTGGTTAAAATTAATTTTAAGTTTCGGGGAAAAAAGAATAATTTGAAAATGTGCAAAAGTTGTACGTGCTACATATATAGTTGCTTGTACGGAAACGGACCACATTGGACGGCAGAAATGGTTACTGGCGTCATCTTCCGTCTGGCCCATGTTCATTGCAAAGATGATTTTGTTTTTAGTTCCGGTTTTTTTATTTGTATGAAATTATGGATACAAAGTTGTGGAACTTAAACTTCCATGTCTTTAAAACGTGCCTGTCAAAAACAAATGTCTTTAAAAGTACAAAAGATGAACCTCAAATTATTGAATGATCATGAAAATTCTACGATCAATGTTTTTTTAAGTCATCAAGACTTATCATAAGTGGATAATTTTTGGGGAGAATTAGTTGGGTGGGGAATTTAATTGAGATAACAAACGTAACAAATTAACAGAAGAATGTGAAAAAATATTTTCTTTTAATGTTCTTAACTTTGTCAAGT
>NBIL01129273.1:0-14881 GCA_002752925.1 Viola pubescens var. scabriuscula | reverse complement strand
ATAAATAAATAAATAAATAAATATATATATATATATATATAAAAGCAAAAAAAAAAAATCAGGTAATAGCGGTAACAGCCCCTAAAGGATATGGTCTTAACAATTTTGGATTCTTAGGAATGTGGGTTTAATTACCTGATTTGGAAAGAACAAACACGATCGCTGTCTGACACGTGGAGATACTTACTCCCACATTCCCTTATTGCAGTAACCAATTACAAATTGATCTGTACTAATTAATTACTTTCTCGGGTTTTTCCCTATTTCCCCTGGATCCGAAGTACACAATCTATTGGAAATTCAAGATGACCTTCCTGCCCCTCAAAATAAATAAAAAATAAAAAATACAAAATCTATTGGATTTGGAGTAAACCCATTAAAAAAAGGAGGGAAAAACTAATAAATTAATTTAAAATCTCAAACTAAGATTTCTTAATTATTATGGTATATATCCTAGGACGACGTTCACTTATCAAATAATGAATTTAAACTAAGGTTTGATTAATGCTCTAATTATAATGTGGGATATAAGTACAATTTCCTAGTTACAAACCAATTGTTTGATTTTTTTTATGTTTCTTTTTTCATGCAACTTTTTATATATATTTAAATTCAAATTCATATCCTTCCAATAATTTCAATTCTTAAACTCCATTAATTTACTAATATGTAATATACTTAGAAACCTAGTGCCCAAAGTGCAGTTTCACTCACATTAAAATTAAATTGCACTTTTGGTTCTCCTAGTTAAGTAAAATAATCACATTGAGTCCATCTACTTTCAATCAAGTGACACTTCATATCCTTCTTTTTATCGTGTTATCATCTTATTTGTGAGACAATGAGAGTAGAAAGACTCAATGTAAACTAACCCTAAGTAAAGAGATTCAATGTGACTATTTCACCCTCTTATTAAAAAGAGAGAATAAAATAAACAAAATCCCTCTTTGCTTATATATTAAAATTAAGAAAGGAAAAATCCTGATTAGTTATATTATAAAGCTGAAGCTACCTTGTTGAAACATCAAAAACCACAAACTGGTCTGCAGCAGAAGTGTACTCCTTTGGCTGATCTACCGATGCCATCTGTAAGCCCTAATTCCTCTTCAGACTAGTAATACTTTCTTCAGCTTCTTCCATTAATTATATGTTTTCTTTGATACATACATATATATTCATGTGTTTCAGAAACCCTAGATTAATCAAGAAGAGGAGAGATGGGGAGAGGGAAGATTTTGATTCGACGGATCGATAATTCGACGAGCAGACAAGTTACTTTCTCGAAACGACGAAAGGGATTGATTAAGAAGGCTAAAGAGCTGGCCATTCTTTGTGATGCTCAAGTTGGTCTTGTCATCTTCTCCAGCACTGATAAGCTCTATGAATTCTCCAGCACCAGGTAATTAATTAATTTCGTCTCTGTTTTTCAAAATGGATCTTTTTCGTAGTTATAATTTTTTTTTTCTTATAGCTAGTTAATTAATTAGAATATAAGCAACTATGTATATATTTCATTAGCTGTTTTTCTTTTCCTTTTTAATTTTTTTGGTGTGGAGACTGGAGACAGTCAGGCGACAATTCTTAGGGAATTTCTTTTTCCCCAAATTTTGGTGTTATTAGTTAGTTAGTGTTTAGTAATTTACACCATGCATTGCTTGTATATATATATTATTATTATTATTTTTATTTTCTTTTCTTTTCTATGCAATGTAATGAATGTATAGAGAAATGTAGCCATGAGATACTAAAAATGTGTCTTCAATTTTTGTGGATTGTGAGAGGAAAAATGGAACAAAAAATGAAGGCCCTAAGCATATAAGGCAGCAATAATTCATCAAAAAAAAAGTATAAGGAATTAAACAATTAGGTTTTGAAGAATATATATAGTAACTTATACATGTATTCTTTTCAGAGGGGATTTTTATTCCCTTCAGTCATGTAATGCAGAAAAATAAATAAATAGTGGGAAAAAAATCATGAAAACGAAAGTACCATCATTTTTCTCCAACAAATTCAAGAGAAGGAAGTTAAAAGTTTAATGCAACAATTAATGGTTTTGTTATACATGTTAGGGTTGACCTATATTAAACCAATGTGTGTATATGTGGAAGAAGATTTTTATTATCCGGTAGAGTTTCCATGATATTATAATTTTTTTAAAACTTCATTTGATCGTTAAAATACTCTTTCATATATAAAGATATTCATTTAACGGAAAATTTGTATTTATACTTATACTCTATTAGTGTGTGATCTAAAACTCAAACAAGGATAACTCATATTTTTCGCGAAGCCAATTCAGTAGTAGACTCACTTGTAAAACAGGGTCGGAATAGGAGTGGTGAATTCTTAGCTTGCTTATAATAATTGTGTTCCTTTACATCTTTAAACCCTTCTTCTTTTGTCTGATTTTGTTGCCATTATTTCCGACTAATTAGTTATTTCTTTGTATATGTCCCTCTTTGTTGCTTATCACAAAAAAAAAAACTCAAGCAACACCTACTCATGTGAGATCAAGTGGTTAGACTAATTTTTGGGTATCACTTTCTATCACTTTTGGATAAGAGATTAATCTCATTCGAGCATTTAGTCTAGGTATAGTTTTCTTCATTCTTCAGACTCGAATATGAAATTTAAGTTAAGAATAAACAAGTCTCTTACCACGTAACCACAACTACTATTCATCTATCTCTTAATATTTGACACTACGAGGAGTTCAAATTTTTTTTCCTTTTCAAGTTTGACCTCTTTCTTATCCCGCTAAATCTCATTAATTATTTATTAGTTTATCAAGTGTCTTTTTTATTAAAAAAATTACTACAAATTTATTTTAAAATATGACCATTAATTAGCTTTATTTGTTGTGCATCATATTATGAGATAAACAGTTAGTATGGCAACCAACTTAAACAAAAGAAAAGAAAGGAAAGGAAATTAGCTTGGGAAAATGGAATGAAATGGAAAGGAAACTTGTGTATGGCAACAACTTTTAAAGGAGAAGAAATGAGAGGAAAATGATGAGTGATTTTACCATTATATTTAATTGAGGAGTATTTAAAAATGCACTTTAAAAAGGTAATATAGGAATACATAAATCAAAATTTTAGTTTCCTTTTCCTTTCCTCCGACTTATGAGAAATTCTCTTTTCAAGGGAAATTAAAAAAAATTCCATTCCATTCCCTTTCCTTTCTTTTCCTTTCGTTTCCTTTCCTTTGTTCAAGTTGACTTGTCATACTAAAAATGAAAGTGAGGCTATAAATTTTCAATGGCCACTCTTTCTTGCTAGTGAAACAATAGAAGTTCAATTAATTAGAAAGCTTCATTTCATTAATTACCTCACAAACCTTCTTTGGTGTGTGCATCATATCCATACCTGCATGAATCATCCAATCTACAATAGTAAGAAAAATAGTTAGTAGCTTAAAAGATCATTTTTCGACTTGAAACTAGCTTCAAGAGACTACATTTCTTTTTTTCCCTCTGATATCCTATCATCTCTAGAAGAAAATTGTGATTAGTATGATGAGTAGCTTGATACATAAGATGTCGAAGGTTCGATAATTAGTTAAGAGTGTTAGACTAGAATCCCTTTCTTCTCTGGCTTTTCTTACACCTTCTGCTTCTTCTGTCTGTCACTGTTGCTTCGAATCGGAAAAAGGCCAGTAATTTTAGAGAGGTAGAAGTTTTACATTGGAGTATTACTAATATGTTTTCTTTGTGGATTATATAATTAACTTCACTTTAACTTTTGTTTGACTTCTTTTATTGAGAAGGATACAAGTCTCTAGAGATTTCTTTTGTTTAGGCTACCGAACTATTATAGTTTGAGTGGTTTAACGCTTTCATTACTTAAATAAAAAATCATAGGGTTCATATATAGAGAAATTACATAGTGTAAATATTTTATCTCTTGAAGGACCAAGTAAGCCGTAAAGAATAGAAAAAATCCCCTACGCTAATTAGGTGAAAAAACTTCGCTCAGTTCTAGAATTGCTCGTTTATAGATTTGATTAATCAGTAAACTATTTGTTTCAGATAGTAATACTGTCAACGTCTTATCTTTCATTTTTCATCAGCATGAAATCAATCATTGAACGATATAACAAAGCAAAAGAGGAACAGCAACAATTGCTCAATCCAACATCAGAAGTCAAGGTAAAACACTCTTATCAACTATTCTTCACTCTTCGTAGTTGTTCTTGTAATGCCTCTCCAACTTTTCATCATCAAAATACCTGTATTTCAAAAGAATTGTATGCGCTGCGAAGTCCTCATTCGGCGAAATCATTCACTCACTAGGAAAAAAATCATTTCTCTGACCCTCTAAACTAAATCAGCAGAATAAGTATACCAACAAACAATGTGAATAGTAAAACATGATTGATCGACCTAAAATGCACATGACTTAACATCATCATTTCGCTATTAAGCAATTGTTCTGTGTCTAATTACAACCAAATATCGAGAAGCTAACGAATTGCACTGCGTTTTAACGTGTACAAGGGAAAGAGAAAAGGGGAATGGAGGAAAAATAAACAGTCTCAAAAACAATTCAAGTAGTAGTAACAAGACAGGCTCTATCCTCATCAGATGCAAAGACATCAGGTAGGTGCACTAAAAGGATATTGTAAATGGTTAGACTTACCTTATGTGAGGAAATTCATTCGAAGAAAACTCAATAAAGTTGCTTAAAGTGGACTTTTACCTGAATCCATGGCAAGATAAATATATATAGAGAGAAGAAAACAGGTATACAGCATGTTCGAACAAGTCAGGTAAGCAAATGTGAACATAACACATTCATAGACAATCAATACACAAAGTAAACTAAGACAAAATTTCTCAGCCGTGAACACAGTCCTTGGTTAAAAGCTCATGCGTAGGGAGGCTAACAGATCTAAGTTGAGATATTATAAGCAATCTATACTATTTGAAACACAAACGAGTCCCTTTAACTTTCTTTGCTGATTTCATCATGTCCGATGAATGTACGAATGGTAACAGCTTACTTCAATATTTTCCATGTTTTCAGCATCAACATGTTATTTGACACTCATCCATGTATTCCCACACAATGGTTTGGCCACTTCAGAATTCTCTTTAGAGGAAAGGCTTATTTGTTTGCTTGTTCATGTAAACTTCAAAAGAAATTCTAACCTCACCTCACATGCAGGATAATCAATTAGAGCAAATCCAAATGCACTTAGTTTCCCTGTGTTCAGAGTGAAACCACCTGTGCGGACACTTACATTTATCACATGTATTTCTGATTCTGTGCTTTATAGTTTTGGCAAAGGGAAGCAACATTCTTAAGGCAACAACTGGACAACTTGCAAGAGAACCATAGGTATGATCTTTCTACAGTAATCGATATTACATTGCATGAAAGAAGAGCGGGTGAATTGAAACAAGAAAGCATTGAATACTGAATCTATACCATGCTCATTGAAAAGGCCCAAATTCAATGCTCATTTTTTCTCAATTTCTCTGCGATAAATAACTATGACGATTTTTTCCATAAGCACGCCTAAATATGTTCCTAGTCATGTTTAAGACATTTCATTGAGCCCAACCACTCTGTGCTTGGAAGCCCACTGCAAGTTATACATTTACATAGATATACAAACAATTACTACTCTTGAATTTCAAGAGATGACCAGATATAATCAACCAAGACGTGCTATAAGGTGCATACCAGAACACATCTATGGCCTACTGATCAAGCCATGTAACTCTGATATGGCAGGCAATTGATGGGAGAACAACTTTATGGCTTAAGCATCAAAGAACTACAAAATTTAGAGAATCAACTGGAAACAAGTTTGAGGGGAATTAGAATGAAAAAGGTAAGAACTGCTTACTGGGTCACAGTATCTGTTGTCAATAATATGAAGCCAACATTGTTTTAAGGCAAATGGGAAATATTTTTTTATGTATGCAGGAACAACTTTTAACTGACGGAATAGAAGAGCTAAGCCAAAAGGTCTTCCCAAATCACTACTTTGGTGTTCTCTCACCAGTCTTTTATGAACAACTATTTTCAGCTAACACCTAGCTTTCTTCCACTTCAACTACAGAGAAACATTATTCATCAGGAAAACATAGAACTGTATAAGAAGATAAACCTCTTACGTCAAGAAAACATGGGACTGTACAAGAAGGTACTGTAACTATATTAGTAAGAAAAGCCCCAACCTCCATTAAATAAATTCTGAAACTGTATATCAAGAAAGTAAATTTCGCTGGAAAATTCAACACGTCTATTTCTTTCAGGTTTATGGCACAAGGGTTGAAAACGCAACAACTATAAATGCTACAATCCCACCTGATCTTAACGATGGAGAAAATTCTCATATCCCAATCCTCCTCCAACTAAGTCAGCCTGACCAACAAAATTATGGGGAACTACCAAGAGCAAAAGAATTAAGGTTAAAAATTAGCATACAATAATTAGACAACAAGTTGATACCATGAATTTTTTTACTTTACTACTAATGGGATATGTATGTGATGGAACGGCAGAAATTAAGAAAAGGATTGAGGTATGCACAGGGATGGAAGCAAATGACAATCCTAAACAAGGAAAAACTCCACAGGTGGACTAGTATGCTTCTCCAACTACATTGATCTGTTTAAAACCATCAATATTACAACTATGCTGCCATTGTCTATGATGACACCTATAGACACGCCAAATTTCTTCATTATGTAGTGTGAATTGTATATTGGAAGTTACACAGTCAAATAGAATAAGTGAGTGCATGATTATGATTAATTGGTGTAAACAATATAACATTTTTCTCGAGATCGAGAACCAGAATATGACATCTGTCTGTGTTGTGTTTCAGAAGAATCTGAGATTGATTCATTTTTTTTCTGTTTAGACAAAGCATGGGATATCTAGTATAATCCCACCTGATCTCAGCGATGGAGAAAACTTTCGTATCTCCTTCTCCGACTAAGTCAGCCTGATCAAGGAAGTTATCACTTATCAGGCACTACTATGAAGAAAAAAGTAAAGGTTAAAAAAAGAACATCTAATTCTTATACAACTAGTCCATGATATGAATTATTTTGCCATTACCACTAATGGGATATATATTTCATGGAACTGCAGAAAACAACAACAGCAATGAAGCATGCGCAGGTTCGGAAGCAAAGGGTAATGCTAAACAAGGAAAGACACCACATGTGGAAGAACGTGCTTCTCCAACTTCATCAATCTGTATAAAACTATCACCATGATACTATGCTGCCCATTATCTGTGACATCACCAACAGATGGAGTTGAAGTTCTCCAAGATGAAATGTGCAATGGCCATGCAGAGTTGCACGATAAGGAACACAAAATAGACATGCGTGAACATGATTATGCTAAATTGTCATAAACAGTATACACTGTTCTCCAGATCAAGAACCAGATATACACCATTTGTCTGTGTTGTGTTTGAGAAGATATCGGGAATTGATTCACTGATTTATTTTTACTAAAAAAGTGAGAGAGCATGGGATAACTAGTAATCTGAAAGCAATGGAAAACAAACAATGTCAGGGATCACATAAAACCATGACACGATAATAAAATATTGGTTTTCGTTCTTTTGGGAGGGTAAGAGCTCACAAAGAAAACGAAAAACGGAAGGAAACATAGAAACAATGAGAGAATATGACTTGCAATTTTCAATTGTGCAGCTGAAAAGTTGAGGGGCAGCTGGAAACTGAGGCAGTAAGAAAGCCACATGGTACTTTGACTCGAATGCTTTTAGAATTTAGAGAAAGTAAGACAATTCAGAAAATTTAACAAGTTGTCCCAGCAGCAGAACTCACTAATATTGAAGTAATAAAATAAAAAGTGTGATTTTTTCCATTACCAATCAACTTACATTCATTATGCAAGGCCTTAGCTGTTTTCTATGCTCTTTATTATACTACTCTCATTAAAGGGATGTCCTACATACAGAATTAAGGTCTAGCAATAGTGAAACTAATTCATATTTTCAATTCTTCTACAACTTTCACATAAACAAAGATTTATCATGTCAACAATAGCTATAATGATTAAGATAACTCATCAAAACTTGTACAGTTTAACAAGAGATGAAGCACACCGCTATCCATAAAGTCATGATATTGGCAATGTCATAACATATTCACATGTATTGTGATTGAAAAATATTATCGGCTGACAAGAATTTGGATGTTTAGAGGGACAAACAATGTCGATGTCAGGCAAGCAAAACTCATCAAGGTCGAACCGAGCCATGCACATGCATTGTGTGATGCACTACAATTTAAACACACAGCCAATGATCTGCTATTCATCGTATTACCAAAAACCGTCGTGTGCAAGAAAAGAGGGATGATTATCACGATAAGAAACAAAAGTAGATGTAGAGTATCATATGCTACTTATTAAGTACCCAACACAAGTGCATAACAGTTTTCTGAAAATTGCAAAAGGGTTGACCATAGAGATTTGACAGGAGCCACCATCTGCCAAAGTTACCCAGTTTGCTAAATGGAGTTACTTGACATCAATCAAAAGTGAATTGTAGAATCTAAGAACAAAAAAAGAGGTTTTATCGACAAACGCAGGAGTAAAGCTGCTGGTCCATGTGGTGACATGTTGATGATCATAACTGATTGGGAAAACAATCACAGGAATTTAAATGTTATCATAGACGCAAAATGGCATAATCAGCAAATATCAAGACCACACCAACAAGCTTGTAGCTCAGCGATACATCTTGCCAAGCAGGGGAAGATGTGTTTGGGTTCAAGTCCCTAGTTTTGCATCTCGATCTTTGGCCCATATAAATATATACAACCACATAATCGATAGGTAATTCCTTACCAACATTTACTGAGTAAGGAATGATGTTTAGGTCTAAAATTATATAATCAGCATAAATGCTGCATGTGCAATTTAAAATATGGCCCGGTAAGCTCCTTACACCTGGGGAAGAACCGTTGAAGAGCAGAAAATATCTAAATACAGGGGTGTGAAGTTATGGTCCTTCTGACTGAAAACAAGCACAGTCATGTCATGACCCCCATAAGCAAGATTAGAGGCAGAGAGGCAGAACAATGGGAACTTGCCTCAATTGAAAGAACTCAATTCACTAGCGGAGAGAGAGGGCATGAGCCAATTGTACCAAGAAGCAGGACGGGATCAACAAAAGATTTCAACGCGACTCATACTACACCATGTTGCTCTGTAAGGAAGGTCATGAGAATAGTCAGTTTTCTCAACAAGCAGAGCCTAAATCACCAGATCACCAACATGACAACCTAAGAAAATGTAGAAGTTCCTCCAAGTTTTTCTTCTATTTTCCAAAACAACTCAAATGAATCTAAAACATCAGAACAGGAACCGCATAAAGGAAGCATCGGCCGAATCAGCGATCATGAGTTGATTCTAGGGCAGAAAATGCAGTAAACGAGATGATTATAGGGAAGAAGAGAGTGACTTACATGAGCTTTTGAAATAAGTGGCGAACTCATCATCTGAATTGAAGCGAGCAGCGACTTTTGAAGCCGATCACATCACACGCCACGAGAGAAGCAGAAGAATAGGAATTCAAAGGAGTTACAGACACCACAGCTTGAGAGAAGGGAACAGAGGAGCACCCGACGAGAGAAAAATATCTGCACAGTTAGCCGAGTGAATGAGGGAGTGGAGGGATTTAAATAAGGTTGCGGATTGGAAAATATCTTGCAGGGGAACGGAACGAATTTGTTATTCTTTGGGCAAACTACTTTCTTAGTTTACCATAATTTTCTGTTCGGTCCTAGTAGTTTAAAATCATTTATATAAAGCCTTTATAGTTTGAAAAAAAAAAACAACTCTCTCTTTTCATTTACCGCTTAGCTAACAAGTCGCGAGAAGTGGTGATATGGTGTTACATGACAGGCGAGATCCACTAAAATATACTCCCTATGTCCATAAATAATTGTCGCTTTAATTTTAGGCACGTATATTCACGAGAGAAAAATATCTGGATGACTCACTGTTTGAGACAATTTTACTTTTTACTTTTTCTTAAAAATTTTACCCTTTATTTTTTCTCGAGCGTACGTAGAAAAAGTAAAAGGTAAAATTGTCTCAAATAGTGAATTATCCAACCTCCTTAATATGCGTGCCTAAAGTTAAAACGACAGTTATTTATGGACGGAGGAAGTATAACATTAATGGTGTGACAATGAGATTTATAGGTCATGTCATTTTTTATCATGTCATATTGGCGTTGATTTCGTCACATCAACATTAACTTTAGCATTAAAGGCTAAAATGAAATTTTTTGGATTGTTTTCTTATAAATTATTTTAAACTATTAGGATTTTTTTTAGGTGTTATTTTTTCTAAACGAACCACGCGTTTCTCTTAATCCACTTTTAATTTTGTTATTATCAAAATTCATGAATAAAGTGTTCCAAAGAAATAAATAATCTATATTTTTTTTATTAAAACAAAGGTTCTAAATAGTGGTTGACAACCACTTGTCCACGTGGTTGTTGTTTTACTATTATTATTTAATATTCTTATTTAAATTTAATTTGTGGTTCATTAAAGGAGTAATTACCCGTACAAATGAGATGACTAAGATTTTTTTTCTCTTAATTAAATATCGAGTTCAAAGTTATCTCATAAATCTTGAATTCATATTAGTTCGATCTAATAGAAACACAAAACACAGGTTACTTACAAACAGAACGACGACCCCTAAATAGAGAAAATTTAGGACAATTTTTTTCCCTTGGCGGCTAGGGTTTCAAAATTTCTTTTCGGATTAGTTTGTAACCAGCGTTGAGCCTCGTGATAATGATATTAATAATATAGTTTTTTTTTTTTAAAAAAAAAGGAGGGAATAATTAGGTTTATCATTTATGCCTCAATTTCGTCCCTCATTCAAGTTTCCATATTTACAAAAGTAGGGAGTTATTTTGTCTTTTTCTATAATTTTCCTGATAAAGATATGGTTATCATGGAAAATTCTCTATTTGTGACAAATTAACTAAATATAAGGACAACTTCTCAACAACAAAAAAACTAAATATAAGGACTTAGTCCTACTGAATACTAATAAGCCCAACTGCCACACCACACGCTACAATGAGGATTAGCCCATATTCATTGTGAGGGATAAGAGCCACAACAAGGCCCATTTTTATTGGGCTCATAAACGCAGAATGGCTCATGGGCTTGAGAGACTCACTTAGTCCATTAGCTTGCTTGTTTAATTCTAATAAATACTCTCATTTTTTAGTTATAAAAAAATATGCATAAATAAGTAAAAATGTCATTTTTTTCCAAAACAGGAAGGAATGTCAAAAAATTAAACAAATTACATAAATAAAGAGGAATTTCCCTACTGTGGAAAAGAAGAAGTGAAACTTAAAACACGATTTTATTACCGATACTTTGCTAACAACAAACGAACCGCTACACCGTGAGATCGATGGCTTTGTTGTTAGAAAAAAAATGTTAATAGGTGATGTTTCAAATTTAAGGCAAAGAAAAAAACACAGCACATGCATTATGCAGAAAAAGTTTTTTTTTTCAACATCAATGCCTTTCAAGTTTCAAGTTTCAAGACATTATTGAAAGCCACAGCTGCTCTGGAAAGAGCAACTGCAAGTTGCATATGGCCCTATGGGCCCATTTTATCTTCTTCTCTGCCAACTTCATTTTGTTAACTAATTTCATACCAAAATCCAAATGATCTCCAAATTGATTTGCAATTTGCAAATGTTATTGTTTGAGTTTCACTCTAAAGCCACCACCTAGGTATATAAATTCATTATTTATCTTAATATATTCTTCTCAATTAAAAACTTTTTGAGTTTAAAATTTCCACAAATTTACCATACCTGTGTCCGTGTGGAAATAATTTTAATTTAATATAAGAAATCATACTTGTTAACGAATTCCTAATTATTTTTTCGCTATCATATAAAAAAATCATTACGCCCAAAAAAATAGTAGATATTAAAGGTTACGCTGGTAAAAATATTAGATTGAATGAAATTATGGTTTTAAATCAACTTATGCTTATATGTAGAAAAAAAAATCCAATCATATAAAAAATGCACCTAGCACATGCTTAATTAGGGAGATCCCAAAACTTGAAGAAAGCATGAGATTCATATCATATTAAAAGAACTTGAAAAAAAAACATCAGATCCATATTATCACTATAATCACATTATTATATACAACAACAACACTGAAAAAAAAGGCAAAAGAAAACAAAACGGCCAACCAAAACTTACAATATTCAAGAAAAAGAATTACATTTTTGTTATTAATTATCACACTCTTGCATATGATCCCATCTTACAATATGGTCATGATGAGGAAAAACTTTAGAGAAGTGATGAAAACTGGATCCTTCATCAAAATTCTGGGAATAGCTAAGAGCATCGTAATGGAAAGACAAGTGTTTATAGTTAGTTCCATAGATGCTGCTCTTTCCATCTTGAACTAGCTTTCTGATAAAATTTCTCCACCTTATTCTGCTTCTGTTTCTGCTGCAATGTTGGAGCCGTGAGTATTCCATTTTATCGTCATGGATAGGGAAGCAGCTGGAAGGGGAGAGCTTTCCGACGCCGCCGCAACCTGAAAAGTACAAGCTGCAGCTGCTCGACCGCCGCTGCTGCCGACTCGTGATGTCTCTCTCTAGCTCCATTAATTAATTGTTTTTTTCCCTCCAGATTTGGTGGTGTGAGAGAGAGAAAGAGAGTGAGAAGAAGAAGAAAAATACTGTTTGGGGTTAGGAAAGGAACGTTATAATTAAGGTTGTACGTATATAATGGGTTGGCTTTATATATAGGAGATGAGGATCATGTTGTCAACTATTTCATCGTAAATATAAAGAAAAATTATATACTGATACAGATTTTCCATCTAAATACAACTAATTAATTGGGTCACATGCCATCACGTGTTTTATTTTTGGAATTTTTATCACTATTATTTAGGTGACTAGTATTTTTAAATTAAAATTTTATCCAGCACTAATTTAAAATGTAAGAGAGCCCAATTCTACTTCTATGTGTAATTTTCATATTAATCGAGTTATCCAACTAGCTAGTATTTAATTGATATATATATTTGTATAGAGCACTTGAGGCGACCAATCTTATGTATATAATCACACAAAAATTACTTAGATTTCTTTAATTTTAATCCATATTTATAGTGAAGAGAGGTAATCTTAATTAATTGGAAATATAGTTATTTTAGTTGCATCCATTATATTTTTTTTCTAGTAATTCAAACTTCTAACTTTAAAGAGGTTTGCTTATAAAAAAAGAAAAACTTTATATTAAAAGAAAATTGAGAATCCAAGATTCCAAATTATACAATTTAGTTTAGTGCATACGGCAACAAATTAAGTTGGTTAATTATTAGATTATGACTTGTGTTACAATCAAAGTAGTACTTGATGATTGTTTAGGCACTTGATCTGTGGTGATTAAGTGTGATAACTTTTCTCAATCTCCATTGTCTTTATTTGTTTTCTTCGTTTTTAATAGGATCGGATGATTTATTAATTTCGCAAAAAAGACATTGAACATTCGATCAAATTAGGCCCCAACTCCGGTGATTAAATTTACAAAGAATCTCTATAGTAGAGAACAGCTGGCCTACTTTTTTTTAAGATACATAATCAGCACTATGTTTTTCTTTTCTATATATAAATCAGACGGTTCGAACTTAAAGTCTAACTCTCGTAAATACGAACATATAAAATTCATAGATGGAATTAATATGATTGTTGCGGCGTGATGCAAAGAAAGAATCATTTGAAATTAGGGTTGGGTTAGTGATCCAAAAACATAACAATTAGCTAAGCCTTTATGTTTTACGTGTTCTATCATTCTATACCTTATAAGTTTTTTCTTCTCAATTCTCCCCAACACTTCCATAATTATATCAATATTCTTGGAATGGTCATGAAACACTGATTCAATATGTTAGAGTTGTGCACAACTCACACAACCACGTGATTGTTGGCTATAGTTGTTGGCTGTTGTGGAATAGACTGAGATACATGATTTTTTTATCGGACCGTTGGGTCCAAATTTGTTGCCAAATGCACCATGGTTTAAGGTTGTCTTTATGCGTTTTCGTTGAAATTATATAATGAGATTTCAACTGGGATTACCTCCTTAATAATTAAAAATATGAGTTTTTATCACATTCATTTTGTAAGACGTTAAGCATCTTTTCTCTTTAAAAAAATAACTATATCAATATTGGCCCTATTGACTCATTTGCCACTGACTAATTTAGAAAGAAGAAGAAAAATTATTTCATTTTTTAAGAAAAAGAAGAAAAAATATTAATAAAGAGAAAATTCAAATAACAATAAGAAACAAATATAATTTTTTTAGAAAATTAAATAAATATTTAAAGAAATGTGACTTTTAAAAAAAATTAATCTAGAAAATAAAAACAAAAATTAAAAGGAAAAAATGAGAAAAAAAATGAACAAGTTATAAAAAAATCAAGTTTTATTTTCATTTACCTGTCCTTTTTCCTTTACTCAAAAGTATATATTTCTTTTATCACATTAAATTTTCCAATGTCAAGCAAAAAATAATTATATTATACTTGAATATGTATATATAGTTTAACAAAATTACACAATTATGTATTTTTTTAGTTTTAATTTTTTTACTATTTTTATTTTTCCAAAAAAGCTTTATAATTTTCTAATAATTTTTAAAAATTATATATATTTTTTGGTATTATTTTTTCCTATTTTTTCTTCTCTTTTTATATGATAATATTACAATTATTTTTCAGTTTTAAAGATTTCGTTATTTTTCTTCTATTTTTATATAATCTTTCCTTAATTGTTTTTTGAGGAA